>CAUYLG010036209.1:0-132644 GCA_963573385.1 Cacajao melanocephalus
TCAGGATTCTCTTAGAGGAACAGAACTAATAGGTTATAGATATACACACACACACACACACACACACACATATATATATCCTGTTAGTTCTGTTGTCAACTTGAACCCATACACATCTCATGAGACAATATATAATTTTCAAATAAAGACAATAAACACATACACACACACACACATATAAAATATATAACCTGTTTTTTTTACTTTGGTTTTGAATATATGAGTCATCAGAAAACCATGTAATAGCCAACTTCTAGAATATTATCAAGGTTAATATTAGTCCATGGAATTTTTAACAAAATGAGAAGGAGCACTGAATAAATACAAACTTTCTAATATGACCTAGAATTATTCTCTGATATCAGATTTTAAACCAAAGCTTAAATTTATAGATGATTTGCCAATGTCAACCATAATAAGCATATAAGATATCAAACACAGTTTTGCCCTTGACAGGAACCTTTCTTTGTTCAGGTTTATTTCATGTGTTAAATTCACCACTACCTATCAAGTGCATTTTGACAAGTGAAACTTAAAGATACTAAAATATAATCATGATTATTTTCTCTCACAAGAAGTTTTACCAATATAGACATGTGAATGTATCAAAGTCATATGCAATAATATATTCCTTAGCTACATATGTGCATATTTGGCACATAATTACATTCATCCCTTGATGTCTAATATGTGACTAAAATTTTAGTGATTATGAGCTCAAAAAAATAAAGAATGAGTATCCTGTACTTTATTTTAGGAATTAGAAGTTTTTTTTTTCTTAATTATAGATACTAGGGTTTTATTGTAAAACAATCACATTTATCAGTTTTTAAATAAATAATCAGAGTATTGATGTGATTTATATTTCACATACATTTGAAATAAATTTATAGAAAGTTATACCTTGTGATGGTTAGTACTGAGTGTCAACTTGATTAGATTGTAGAAGGCAAAATATTGATCCTGGATACGTCTGTGAGGGCATGGCCAAAGGAGGTTAACTTTTGAGTCAGTGGGCTGGAGAAGGCTGACCCATCTTTACTCTGGGTGGGCACAAACTAATTAGCTGTCCACGTAGCCAGAATAAAAAGCAGGCCTGAGAACGTGAAAAGATGAAACAGGCTTAGCCTCTCAGCCTACATCTTCTCCCAAACTGGATGATTCCTGCCTCGAACATTGGACTCCAAATTCTTCAGCTCTGGAACTCCAACTGGCATCCTTGCTCCTCAGCTTGCAGATGGCCGTTTGTGAGACCTTGTGGTCCTGTGAACTAATACTACTTAATAAACTCCCATATATATATGGAAGTCATATATACAGGAGATATATATATATATATATATATATGGGAAATATGTATGTGTGTGTGTATATATATCCTATTTTATAGTTATATATACAGGAGATATATATATATATATATATTAGTTCTGTATTATATATATATATTGTATATGTATCTCCCATATATATAATATATATAATAGATATATATATTAGAATATATATATACAATATATATATATAGTTCTGTGCCTTTAGAGAACCCTAATACATACCTTAACTAGAGTATCAACTTTTTATTTGCAGTAAAACATATAATGGCATGTTACTGTTCATGATAGAGGACTAGAAGAAGCTAGTGACACCTATCTCATGGAGAAGGAATCAAAATGCAAAGGAAATAACACTTTAAGGACATCTTCTAAGTGAGCACACTGGAATTCATCAGAGAAGCAGTACAAATCACGGAAAGCAGAGGAGAACAAAGCTGGTATGCCTGCTAAGCTGGAACCTGTGTGAAGTTGGGGGAAAGTCCATCGAGCAGGGAAGGTATGAGTGAGAGAACCTCCAGGGTTCCACACTGCTGTCATGGACTGTTAGAATCTTATCCACGGGAACGACCCTTCAATCCCCTTAGGCCTCCAAAGGGACACAGGAAAGCTACCTGGAGATTTCACAGAGGCACTGGTCAATCCCAAGTGGAATCCCACAGGCTTTTAATCCCTAAGTAGCTTGGTACCAGCTGCCACCACTGCAAGAAAGAGGGAGATGGGGGGCAAGCAACTTATAGATGCTCCAAAGACAGATATAGCAGCAGAGGTAAGAAAGCATAGGCAGACAATGTACTGCACAACTCCCTACCTCCTCTGTCCGCCCCCCTACTAAATGAGCCCACCTGCTTTGCCATCAGGTTCCCAGCACCTGCAGCCACCCTGCCACATATGAGTATTTTGACTGTGGCATGGTGTTCCTCTTAGAGTCCAGCCCCCTTTGGTTCCCACTGCAGTCGCCACTACCACTGCTGCCACCCTTGCCATCCCTAAGCCTGGAAAAGAGTGGAGAAGCCAGGGACCTTTGTGTATCCCCAATAGCAAAATACACTGCTGCTTCTGTGGAAGAGAAGTTCAAGTGGGCCACAAGCCCCACAGCTGCAGGTCTCCGTTGTCCCAGCTGGCAGGGGAGGGCTTTCCTGAGTAAATGGCTCACGACACAGCCACCTTGCTTCCACCTGACCTTTTCAACTGTGGACCCGTCTCAGATTTCTGCTGGTGATGTGGAGACAGTCCAGCCAGCCCTATCACAGCCAACACTTGAATTCTAGGGCCCCAGGAACAAGTCTATTGGCCAGGTCCCAGCCAGTATTCTCACACACACTGTACAGTGGGCCATCCAGAGATCAGGGAGTTGGGGGATTGCCTAACTCAGTCTAACACTGCTGCCACCTGACCACTTCTCCCAGGGACTGAGATCAGCTTGACCTAACCAGCGAACAGCAACACATCTGACAACCACTTGCACATGACAAAAGGCAATACCCCTACCCTTCTCTGCATGAAGCAGCAGTATTACTGTGTGGTAGAACAGGAAAGCCACAAAACTGCCTGGATTGGACTGAGTAAAGAGATTCCATCCCAAAACCACTCCCAGAGAGAGCCACAGCACAGGCATTTTCTGGGGCTATCTTCTACACTGTGGCCTGGATATAGCTAACAATGTGAATTTGAACTGAGAGTCATTTGAACTGAGAGTCACCTGGGACAGGCATGTGATAGGTAAACAGATAGGTTCCTCCCTATCTAGGAGTTGGAGCTGGTGCAGTCACTTCACCACCTGCAGAAACCTTGGTTCATTTTACTGGGAGTTCTCCCTGTTATCCCTATCAGGGCTGGTCCTGAGATTGGCTTTGAGATATTTGTGGGCACACAAGTTGGCCAAGTGCTGCCCAGCCATGCCCTCCCTTCCACTGAACAGAAAGTTCAAGGCACCAGGTGTTCCACTGTCCAGTCTATCACCTAAGGCAACAGGGAGCACCTTAAAGATCAAATACATACCCGTCTGCTGTTTGCCACTGCTGTTTCTTACCCACAGGCTCCACTCACTGGCCTGCAGGTTGAACAGCCAATCCAATATAAAACATGCTAACCGACGTGTAGAAACAAAGTCACAAGAGCCTACCTAGTATACGCCATAGTTACATCTTCAAGGGGAAAAAATAAACATCTAGAAAAAATCTGATTTAAGCAAAAGTAAATTAACAAGCAAGAAGTACCACCTTCTCTGCATAAAAAGGAACCAGCTTAAGAATTCTGGCACCATGAAATCTGGTATCATCTGTCACATCATCAAAGTATCATACCATCAAACTATCACACCAACTCTCTAGCAACGGATCCTAACTAAAATAAAAGTTGAGAAATGACAGATGAAAAATTCAAAGGATGGACTATAAGGCAACTTAATGAGATCCAAGGAAATGTTGAAAACTAACATAACACAAAGAAACCACAAAATCAATCCAGGTAAAAAAGGAAGAGATAGGCATCTCTTTAAAAAAAATCAGAACTCATGGAAATAAAAACATTCACTTAAGGAATTTCAGAATACTATTGAAAGCCTTAACAATAGACTAGATAAGGCTGGAGAAAGAACTTCAGAATTTAAAACCTGGTCTTTCAAAATGACCTAAGCAGAAAAAAAAAAAAAGAGGAAAGAATTTTTAAAATGAAACAAAGCATTCAAAAATATAGGATTGTGTAAATTGGCAAAATCTATGATTCATAGGCATTCCTGTGAGACAAGAAAAAGCAAAAAATTGAGAAAACATGTTTGCAGTAAAAATGCAGGAAATATCTCAGATATTGTTAGAAATGAAACATACAGATACAAAACTTCAGAGAACACCTGGAAGATACTGCATAGATCATCACCATGGCATGTATTCATTAACTAACCAAAATCATCATGAAATAACAAATCTTAAAGGCAGCTAGAATGGCCAGGTATGGTGGCACTTTGGGAGGCCAAGGCAAGTGGATCACTTGAGCTCAGGAGTTTAAGAACAGCCTGGGCAACATGATGAGACACAGTATCTTCAATAAAAATGTAAAACCTGAAGTTGCACCTACTTGGGGGGCTGAGGTGGGAGAATCACTTGAACCTGGGAGGTGGAGGTTGCAATGAGTCAGGTTTTTTTTTTTTTTAATTTTTGTTTTCTGTATTCTTTTTTTTTAAATCATGAGTGTGTTGTTTGTGTTCTGGAAAAAGCAACAAATGTCATGCTTTGAATATTTTATCTTGAGAATAGTTTTAAGAATATTTCCTTTTGTAACATTCAAAAGTAAAACACACATACATAATTCCATCAAAGATTCTCCATATGATTAATATTCCATACTTTCCTAACAGTAAGTCAAACATGACCACATCTATATTGGAAAGAGCACAGAGAAGCAATAGCAGGAGAATGCAACACCTATTACTGTTTCAGGAGTAACAGCTTTGTAAAGTTCAGCAGATCAACATAACAACAATAATCACTTGTTTCCAAATACCCATCTAGAGAAAGCTAGAGAAAAGTTTAAAGGGAATTCCCTCAGACTAACAGTGGACTTCTCATCATAAACCTTATAAACCAGAAAAGACTGGGAGCCTATTTTTAGTCTCCTTAAAGGGAAAAAACAATGCCAGCAAAGAACTTTATATTCTGTCAAACTAAGCTTCAAAAACAAAAGAGAGATAAAGTTTTTAACAGACAAGAAAATGCTGAGGAAATTCATTACTATTAGACTACTTCTACAAGAAATGTTCAAAGGAGTTCTAAATATGGAAACAAAAAGATGAAACTCACCATCATAAAAGACAGGTAAGTACAAAACTCACACATTCTGTAAAGCAGTTACACATTTAAGGCAACTATCTAACAACACTAATAAAGGAACAAAGCCTCACGAGTCAGTATTAATCTTGAATGTAAATGCTCCAAATACTTAAAAGATACTAGCAAATGGATACCAAAAAATAAAAGTCAAACATGTTCTGCCTATAAGAGACCTACCTAGTTGCTAAAGGCACCCACAGGTTCAAAATAAAGGACTGCAAAAAGATATATCATGCAAACAGAAAACAAAAGTGAGCAGAAGTAGCCATTATTATGTCAGATAAAACAGACTTTAAGTCAACAACAGTAAAAAATGACAAAGGAAGAGATTACACAATGAGAAAGGGTTAAATAAAACAAGATTTAACTATCCTAAATACGTATGCGCCCAACACTGGAGCAACTACATTCATAAAATAAATACTGCTAGACCTAAGAAAACAGATTGATAGAAAAACAGTAAGAGTGGGGAAAATTCCATACACCTCACCAACAACACTGGACAGATTGCTGAGGCACAAAATCTACAGAGAAGGCTGGGCGTGGTACCTTATACCTGTATTTCCAGCATTTTGGGAGGCCAAGGTGGGCAAATCACTTGAGGCCAGGAGTTTGAGACCAGCCTGGTCAACATGCTAAAACCCCTGACTCTAATAAAAATACAAAAATTAGCTGGATGTTGTGGTGCTTACCTGTAATTCCAGCTACTTGGGAGACTAAGTCACAAGAATTGTTTGAACCTGGGAAATGGAGGCTACAGTGAGCCAAAATTGTGTCTCTACATTCCAACCTAGGCAACAGAGTGAGACTGTCTCAAAAAGAGAGAGAGAGAGAAAAACAAAAAGAAAATCACCAAAGAAAATTTTGACTTAAACTGGACTGTAGTCCAAATGGGCATAATAGACAATTATAGAACATTCTACTCAACAACATTAGCATGTACATTTTTCTCATTTGTACATGGAACATTCTCCAAAATTAACCATATTCTTGATCATAAAGCAAGTCTCAATAAATTTTAAAAAATCAAAATTTTATCAAGTATGTCTTCTCAGAACATAGTGGAATAAAAGTAGTAATGAATACCAAAAGGCACTATCAAAACTACATAAGTATGTAAAAACTAAAGATGTACTTGTGTAGTTTTAGTAGTTCCTCTCGGTATTAATTTGTGAGTGAGTTATTGGACAAACAATGAAATTAAGACAGAAATTTTAAAAAAATTGAATGTTGTGTCTCTATAAAAATAGAGGAAATATGAAAATAGAGACACAACACACCAAAATTTCTGGGATACTGAAAAAGCAGAACTAAAGGAAAGTTTACAGTGTTAAATGTCTACATCAAAAAAATAGAAAGCTCTCAAATTAACAATCTAAATTCCCACTTCAAGGAACTAGAACAACAAAAATAAGCTAAATAAATTACAAAGATCAAAGGAAAGCTAAATAACATTAAGGTCATTTAGAACAAAGAACAAATTCTAACACGCTACAAGATTAACCAAGAATAAAAGAGAGATTTAAATAAGTACAATCAGAAATGATAAAGGCGACATTACAATTGACACCACAGAAATACAAGAGATCAGCCAAGTCAACTATGAACGTCTCTTTGGACGCAAATTAAAAAACCTAGAGGAACTGGATAAATTCATAAACATACAACCTCCTAAGATTTAACCAGGAATAAATATAAATCCTGAACAGACCAGTAATGAGTTATAAAATCAAATCAGTAATAAAGAATCTTTCAGCAAACAAAAGCCCAGGACCAGTGGATTTACAGCCAAATATTACCAGGCCTACAAAGAAGAGCTGCTACCAATCTTACTGAAAACTATTCCAAAATTTGAGGAAGAGGGATTCCTCCATAACTTATTCTATTAAACGAATATCACTCTGATTCCAAAATCAGGAAAGAATAAAACAAAAAAGAAAACTACAGGCTAATATCTCTGATGAACATAGAGATATGTTCCTCAATAAAATATTAGCAAACTGAATTCAAGAGAACATCAAACATATAATTCATCACAACTAAGGGGATTTTATTTCAAGGATGCAAGAATGGTTCCACATCTGCAAATCAATAAATGTGATTTACCACATTAAACACAATTAAATAACAAAAAACATACGATGATCTCAATAGATGCAAAAAAAGCATTTAATAAAATCCAAAAGGGCTTCAAAATAAAAACCCTCATCAAACTAAGCATCTAAGGAACATACCTCAAAATAGTAAGAGCTATACACAACAAACTCATAACCAATATCAAACTGAATGGGGAAAAGTGGAAAGCATTTCCCCTAAGAACTGGAGCAAGACAAGGGTGTTCACTGTCTCTCCTCCTATTAAATGTTGCATCAGAAGTCCTAGACACAGCTATCAGGAAAGAGAAATAAACAAAGACCATCAAATTGGAAAAAAGCAGTCAAATTATCTGTTTTCTGATGACATGATTATATACCTAAAAAATCCTACAAATTCCTCCAAAATTCTCCGATACTTGATAATTGACTTGAATACAGTTTTAGGATACAAAATTAATGTACAAAAATTACTAGCATTTTTATACACCAATAATGTTCAAAGTGCAAAGCTGAGAACCAAATCAAGATTGCCACAGGAAATAAAATACCTAGGAATACATTTAACCAAAAAAGTGAAAGATTTATACTAACAAAACTAAAAAACTCCAATAAAAGAAATCACGGAAGACAAAAACAAATGGAAAATATTTCAGGTTACCAGATTAGAAATATCAGTATTGCTAAAATAAATATACTGTCCAAAGCAATCTACAAATTCTATGCAATTCTTATCAAATTACCAACATCATTATTTGCAGATTAGAAAACATAATTCTAAAGTTCATATGAAACTGAAAAGCACCCCAAATATCCAAAGTAACCTTAAGCAAAAGAAACAAATCTGAAGACATCATATTACCTGACTTCAAATTACACTATAAGGCTGTAGTAGCCAAACCAGCATGGTAATGGTATACAAAGGGACACATAGAGGAATGAAAAAGAATAGAGAACTCAGAAATAAAGTCATATGTCTACAACCAACTAATTTTTGACAAAGTCAATGAAAATAATGTGGAAAGGACACCAAATTCAATAAAAGGCGCTGAAAAATTGGGTAGTAATAGGCAGAAGAATGAAACTGGACTTCTATCTCTTATCACATAGAAAAATGAACACAAAGTGGATTCAGGACTTAAACATCAGATCTGAAACTATAAAAATCTTAGAAGGAAATCTAGGAAAAAACTTTTCTAGACATTGGCCTAGGCAAACGACAAAAGTCCCAAAAGCAAATCAAATAAAAACAAAAATAGACAAATGGCATTTAATTAAACTAAACAAAAAACAAAATTAAAAAAACCTTATTAAAAACTGGGCAAAAGACAAATAGATTCCTCAAAAGAAGACATGCAAGTGGCTAACAAACATGCAAAAATGCTGAATATTATCAACCATCAGAGAAATACAAATTAAAACCACAGTGAGAAGTCATCTTACACCAGCCACAATGGCTATTATTAAAACATCAAAAACCAAGAGTTGTTAGTGTGGATGCAGAGTAAAGGGAAAGCTTATATGCTATAGGAATGTAAATTAGTTCAACCTCTATAAAAAGCAGTATGGAAATTTTTCAAAGAGCTAAAAATAAAACTGCCATTCAACCCATGACTGTCACTACCAGGCATCTATCCAAATGTAAAAAATGTATTATATAAAGAGATACCTGCATGTCACACACATATTTATCACAGCACTATTCACAATATCAAGGCCATAGAACTAGCCTGTGTCTGTAGTTGGACATGGTATCCACATCAATGGTTGACTAGATAAAGACAATGTGATATATGTACCACCTGACATGCCATGTAGTCATAAAAGAGAATGAAATCATGTCTTTTGCAGCAACATGTATGGAGCTGGAGGTCATTATCCTTAGTTATATAACTCAGAAACAGAAAATTAAATACCACATGTTCTCATTCTAAGTGAGAGCTAAGCAATAGGTCCACATGCACATAAAGATGGAAATAATAGGCACTGGGCATGCCAAAAGAGGGTAGGAAGAGAAGGGTATGAGGGTTGAAAAATTATCCATTGGGTACTATGTTCACTATTTGGGTGAAGGGTACACTAGGAAACCCATTCCACCAATATGCCATATATCCATGTTACAAACATCCACATGTCCGTTCTGGATCTAAATTAAAAAAAAAAATACAATAGAGATATATTGTAATTATGTTACTAAGCCAGATCTTCTTTCTAATTTGGAGGTCTCTGAGTAATTCAGTTTGTGACAACATTGTTTTACTAGCATTTTATCAGAACCAAGATATGTAAACACTTTGTAGAGCAGTTCAGCTTCAAGAAAATTAACCCCGCTTGTATATAGACTGTTTCAGGATGTCTGTTTTCACAGTTTTAATATCATTGTCAATAAATGGTATATTTTGACTGCTGTGGCCTGAATGCTTGTGCTTCACATAAAATTAACATGTTAAAGCTTAATCACTGGTAATAAAAATATAAGACTTTTCTAGGAGGTCAAAGAGGGGAAACTGATTCTAGTCAAATGACACAGGTTGTTCAAACACCTGGAGGTGATCAATAATACATTCAGAAACTAGGTAAGGTATTTTCAAATACCAGTAAAAAGTTAGCATAGAAAGGTCTATGATGTAAACAGCTCTATAGAATTTGGTTCTGTCTAGAGACAAGGGATGGTTAGAGAACTTTAATCAGTAAAGCAGGCTTTGTTTTTTTTTTGTTTTTTTTTTAGTTTTTATCAAGCATTCACATATAAAATCCATATCTAATATATGGAAATAAAGAAAAGCTAAAATCTATGATCTGATATTTTCCATGTTGAGTAATTTGAAATAAACTTCTTCAATTTGTCTTGGATGTTAGCAGAGATCTCTCTGTCTTTCCTTAATCCCAGATACTGGGCAAAACTATTTCATGATATGTCAAATTAAAATCCTCTGGCAACTCAGAGCCTGTATAGCTAACTGTTCCTCCTTAATCCTTCCCTTATCCCATCTCCTTAGTCACACACATACTGATTATGTGTTAGCATCTTCTGGGACAAGCATGGTACGATACCCGACGACCAAAGCATGCCTTACCTTGGGGTTAATATTTCCCCATCCTTTTTTAATTTCTCAAACTCTGAAGGCTCTTGTGCTTTATGGAGCTTATGATGTTTTTACTAATTTTACAAAGTGAAAATGAACACAAGATATTTTGCTAAATTCTTGTTAGTTTTGAAGTAGATTACTTTACATATGCCATATAAATTGACATTAAAAATATCAGCACCAACCATATATTCCATATATATCACAAAACTTATAGCTTTGAAAAAGACTTGTAGTTAAAATTTCTTGCCATTATATGATAGTGTATAGATAAGATAATATAGATTTGCTGTCTTTTTCTTTCTTACTAGCTGTACCAAAATATCCAAACTAAGCTTAATTTTCTCTCTCTCTCTCTCTCTCTCTCTCTCTCTCTGTCATCTAACAATCATCCATTGTTTATCCAGCTCTCCCACTTTTCTCTGACCCTTTTTCCTACTGCAATGCATACTAGTTCCAAAAATGTCCCTCCTGTGTTGCTACAAGGTGTCTTACATGAACCCAATGACAAGTTTCAAGTTAACTCACCTTGAAGCATCTGCAACGTTTCCTCTTTATTTCCTAACAGACTCTTTCATTGGGCACTATAATGTATTACAGATAACAAGTCTGTGTGATATTTCTGTTCATTGTAGGCAAACTTCTGCTTACATTGGTGTTCATCTTTTTCACTTCCATAGTTTGTTGAGCAGGAGGAAGTGTTATGGCTTTCTTACTCTCATAGTTTGGCAACTTTCGAGTGCTTGCTTAATGACCAAGAAGAATGATGTACGGAGACACCTGAGAGTGAGTAAGACAGAGTAGAATTTTATTGAGTAACAGAAAGAAAGCTCTCAGCAGTGAGAGGAAATCCGAAAGTGGACTGCCGGCTGAGAGGCTGAGCTATGAATGGGGATGGGGAAATGTGTGCTGATTGGTTCATGGGTATGCTGGGAAAAAGCACCATTCATGAAGAGGTACAATAGTGTAAGGAACCAATCAGGGGCTGAAGCGAAGGCTTGACCTGGGTCCTTGGCCTGGCACCAATCAAGGGCTGAGCACACCGAACGGGAATGGAAGTTCTCACTCCAGTCTGTGAACTCTATCTGGAACTGGTATTTGCTGTTCAGGCTTCAGACTGTCCTCGGCTTTAAGGTTACATTTCACTGGGAACCCATTCCTGTCTGCCTAGGAATTTGTCTGCCTCCTATTGGTATTACTGATATGGCTGAGTTTTTGTTTGCATTTTTGTTTTGTTTTCGTTTTCCTTTGAATCAAGCACTGGCACTTTCACTGGGGATCACCAGCACCCTTATAAGTTGGAGATTTTATGCAGCAAAGTGGTAAAGCCTACAAAGTGCTTAATGTGTACAATATGTTAAAGGTGTTATATGTTTCCTATAGAAGTCAATCAATATTATTTGCCTATGATTTTGTGTTGTAACTTACTGCAGTAATACCAAAACCCAAAGCTTTTGAGAAAAAAAGCTATTGTGGTTTCACATAATTTTTTCTTTATTCCTTCATAAGTTCCAGATATGCTGGATGGGAAAACCACAGGATGCTGGATGGAAAGGAAAATCCTAGCGATGTATTCCAAATGCTGCGTTCCTAATCACTTAAACCTTCCTATGAGGGAAGAGACTTTGTTATTGGCCACATGTGACTCTTAGGAGGAATTTTCTCCAGGAAGCTCTTGAGTCTCATCTTAATTAGCTGTGGCAGATCTTCCCTATCAGCTCACCAGACACTGTCATATATGATTATCAAATATGGTTGAAGCCCAGCACTGACATCTCCAAAGGTCAAGCTGGAATTCTTCCCTGAATTTCAGAGAAGACTCCCCTCAAAATAGTGTTGCATTCAACCATATTCTTGTTCCTTGCCAACTCTAACTTGTAACTTACATTTTATATTTTCTCACTTAACATTTATAAACTAAATGTACCTAGCTATCCAAAGATGAGGCAAAACCAATCCAACAGTGGTATATGACTATGTACACACGGACAAATATGGTGTAGGGAGGAGGGAGCCAGTATGGGTACAAGAGCTTTTTAAGTTATACATTTGCACTTGCATAGTGAAACAGTTCCATCCTCAAAAATGAATTCATACTTAACCAAAATCACTGTAGAAAAGAAACTTTTCTAGATTGAAATGTGAAGTACAACTGTATTTCCCAGAAATATTAAGCATGTCTTCAAGAATTCTTTTTTCTTCTAAATGAGTTCTAGATGTGGTGTTTACTAGAAAATTTACACAATGTTCTTTTCTACTTGGGCATTCCAAAATATTTAATATATGGGTGGTTACCTATGAAAAAAGTAGTATTGTCTTCACTTACACTTTGAAAGTGATGGCAAAAACCACAAGTACTTTTGCACCAACCTAATACAATATGGAACTGTAGTTCTTTGTCATTAGTTTAAATGAATTAAAGAAGCTTTGAGTTAAAGCAAAACTTCTTACTATAGAACTAACAATCATGTATGCCAAATTGCTAGATATAAGTAAAGTTAATAAAACAATAGAATCATTTAAAATGGGAGAAAAAAATAAAGGTATTTCTATAAACATAAATTTTTACCTATATCCTATTGGAAATGTGCTTGGTGTTACCATCTAGACACTGAGATCCAGAATTCATAAGATAAATAAGAAAACATGGATTTAATATAATGAAATAAGCAAAAATATATAATTCAAACATGAAAATATGGAAAAAATAAGAAAATATCAAACCGATTTTAGAATGAGTGGCAGGAAAATATTCAAATGCAAAAATATAATATAATGACATTAAAATGATAAATTATGCAAAAAAAGCTTTTAGAAGGGGGAGGCTTAAAACATAGAAGCATATTATTAAGAAGAAAATATCCCAATCAATATTTCCAAATAAACATTGTATAGCAGAATCAAACTAGTGGTTCTAAAACTCAGCCCACACAAAACTTTTTCACCATACAATATCTGATGAAACACAATATATGTTTATATTATTCACATATTAGTCGCTACTTCATGCAATACAAATTAGAAACCTCATTTATATATATATATATATACATTTTTATTATCATAAATATAATGAATGTTAACACTATATATTTTTCTTCAGGTACTTTTTCAGTAAAGTATGAAATCTTTTCCATTAATATAAAAATATAAGTGATTCTAGTCAAGAACTTACCATAAAAGAAGTTAGAGTAAAAGATTTCAGCCAAATGCCTGTTGTCATTAATCTCTGACAAGCTGAAAGGACAAAAAATTACCTTGCCTCAAAATACATTTTATTTATCAGTATGCCCGTCCAGTTCACGGTAGATAGGCTCAGCAGGGACACTTTAATCCTCTATTTGAATGCAGATTTCTAGAAGTCAGATTTAGAATGTATCAGGGATGCTAATTTTCTCTATTTAAATATCACCTTATATTCTGAAGTCCTCTTACGGTTTTGACTGCTGTGAATGGAACAGTCTCTTTACTATGACTTTGAAAATAATTCCTGAGATAAATATCTCAAAGCTCTACTTTAAAATTCATATTTGAAGACTTATCAGTGCTTTTTATCTAATAACATCTTTGAAACATAAATACTATTTGAAAAAATATGTTTTTCTGTCTTTTCTAGATACGTTAAATATAATTGCCTTTCCAACTGTCTTTGCTAATTTTTCATTTGATAGACTTTTTCCCCCCATAATTCCTCAAGATAATACTTCAAATTACATAAAGGAAAAAACTTAATTTCCAATATAATGTATTACTTATATATTCTATTGCAAAGCTATTTGGATATATTCACCCTATCTAGTCTCAATTAAAAAGCATAAGTTAAACAAATATCCTTTTCTAAAATATCCTGAAGAGAAGACAAGATGCATTTCTTAAGGTTTCCAGCAAGGCACAATTCTCAAGTCAAGAATCGGTTTTCTTAGATGCTTCATCTTCATTTTAGTATTTCCCTTCTCCCACTTTTCCACTTTGTGATATTTCCTTTAAGATGATATCAGTTGATTTTTGCTAATTCATCAAGAGTTATTGGGGATCAGTATTCAGGTGACTGAAGATAGGTAATAGCTAATAAAACCTTAATGTGCACTTTTCAGAAATCCTGTGTGAAATCTTCAATGAAATAGGAAAGAAATATAATTCTGAAAGTTCTAACAAGGACCTACGTAAACATGTTGGTGTTTGTTATGAGGTGAATTGTGTTCTCTAAAAATAGGATCTTTGTATATATAATCAAGTTAAGATGAAGTCATTCTTGATTAGTAGAGGTTTTAATACAATATGACCGATGGCCTTATCAATAGGATGAAGAGAAGAGACACAAACACACAGAGTCCCATGTGAAGACAGAGGCAGAGATGGGAGAGATAAGTATGTAAGTCAAGAATTTTAGGCATCTGCCAGAAGTTGGGAAAAAGAAATGAAACAGAATCCTCCCGTGAGCTCACAAAAGGAGCTAGCCCAGTCAACAACTTGATTTTAGACTTCTAGTCTCCCGAAAGGTGACATAAAAAATTATGTTGTTTTAAGCCATGCAATTTGTAGTAATTTGTCACAGCAGACCCAGGAAACTAATATAATATTTCTATTTGGTATCTTCCAAAGATACTTAATATATACTTTGGCTCCATGGAAGACCCTTAGAAAAACAGTAAACATACATGTTCGATAAGTTGCTGATCTTTAAGGTCAATAAATGGGAATAACGTCAACAAAGCAAAAGGTCCTGAGAGAAGCAGAATGTATATTCCCATTTACCATCTCATAAATTATTTTTTTGATGCCCATGCTATCCCTCTATGTGGCAATATAAGCCCATGCCAGTCTAGCACCTCTCTTAGTACTTTTACATGTGAAGTCTTGATTAAAATTATTTTAAAGGAAAGGCAGTCACACTTAAACAACTATTGGATTTGCACAGTTCAAAGATGAACTGTCACTGGAAAAATTAGCAGATGGAAATTACCCAGGAGTTGAGAGCTCCATGTTTAGTCTTGGGCTCCTCTAATCAACTAGATGTATGCAAATCTGTTTGAGTTTTCTCAGCCTAGGTTTCCTCATCTGTAAAATGAAAACTCAGCCAAGATACGTTGGTTGTCTACATGCTGACTAAATTGCTGCAGTAACCAACCTACTTTAGATATATACTTTTCTTCAATTTTCTTTCAAGTCAGAAAAACGAGAAACAGTTTATCTTGACTTGTTTAACTCTGGAAAGGCAGCTACTTACAGCTTACTTTAAACAAGGTACAATACAAGAATATTTATTGAGACTACATTAAGACTTATTTAACTTCATCAATTACCACATTATTTCCCTCTCCTGTAAACCCTAATTTTTATTTTTACCTATATACCCTTTTTATTATATTATCTTCTTTTGTTGTTTTTAGGTCCTGTGATGTTACTTTTCATTGTTTTCCACTTACTATCACAGTTATCTTTCATCTTGAAGAGACAAGAGATTGCTAATCTTCTCTTCAGACTATTTTTCTAGGAGTCTATTTTGGATCTCCATGATATAGAATTTACTTTTATGCTCTTGATTCTGCTACAGAAACATATATCTTACTATCCAATATCCTCCAAATTTCAAAACTAACTGATTCAGTATACATATTATATGACACTCTCTAAGATAACATGATTCTTTTTAGAAGAATAATATCCGCTTGAAAGAACTATTGAATTTTATAGTTTAACATCAAAGTCAGGGTGAGGGAAAATGAAGCAAAAAAACTTACACTGAATACCACATATTGCTTTTTCTTGTATTCATTTCTCTCCAGTTCAAAACTAGAATTAAAACTTAAGTGAACACTGAGATTAGCAGTTTGTCATGATTCTAAATCCTCTGAGTATTACTGTGTGCTCTAAATTACGTTTTGATTATTATTTAGACAAGAAGTTTTCTGACCCTTTTAATCTTTTTTTTTTGTATATGTAACTCTTAAAAGTTTTAAACCTTTTTATTTCTTAGTTCTTCTGGGACAAAGTCTAGTATCTGTATCTGTAGGACTCTGGGAGAGTTTAAGACATAAAAGATATCATTCTTCCTTGCCACTTTGCTCCTTTGCTCTCTACCTACCAGATTGTATAGTTGAACTGAAAGAATGTTTAAAAAATAATAAGAAGAACTTAAAAAACTCAAAACAATTTTCCAATTACAGGAACAAATTTTAAATTTCTAAGTAATTTGGACTTGTCATTGAATATTCTTTAGGAGAGAATTCTCAAGACATGCTCGCAACCCCCTTGAATTTCCAGGGCAAGGTTTTCTTTGTTCTTCACCTTATTCATTTTCCCTCAAGTTCAAGTTCTCTGTTCCATTTCCATAGGCAAAATTCATTCCAATTTATTTGTGACACACTAAGCAGTTTCCTTTCCCTAAAGAATACTATCTATTTTCTTGGGAATAGGGTTTCTTTTCTAAGTCAATTCCATGTCTTGTGGTCTTATGCATGCCTAGGGTTTCAGCCAAAGTAATACAGTTTGTTGCAGTTGTGTTTCTATCTTATGGAGGAGATGGCTCCAGCCCTGTTAGCAAAGATGAATGAGGCATGGCAGCTTAAAAAAAAAAAAATTCTACCAGTAAAACAATGTGCTTTCAAGTTCTTTCAGATGTAAAACAAATAAGTAAGCTCCCCTCATGTATTAAATAGGATGGTTTTGCCATAGGTAACAGAAGATGTAACTCAAAGTGGCTTAAAGAATATATGTACTCTTATAACAGGAAGCTCCAAGATAAGCAAGTTTCAGATCAAATTGTTTAAGTGACTTCATGAGGCCACCAAAGATACAAAGATTCTTTTCATTCTCTTGCAGTGTCATTCTCAATTTTGTTTTCTATTCTGTGTGTGGAGCAATTCCTGGCATTATATCCAGTTATAAATGTATCCTGCAAAAGACAAAAACCTTCTCTTCATGCAGCAAAATCTTTTCCAGAAGACGCCTTGTAGCAGGCTTCTCTCGTGAATTACTGTTATAAATAGGTCAGAAGTCCATTTCTGAACCAATCACAAATGAGGGGAATTAGCTTCACATTGGACCAATTAGTCCCCACCTGGGATGGGTTGAGGGGATCAGCATCCCCTGAAACACTAGCTGAGCAAACCTGAAGCTTCACTGGAGGGATAAAAGATGAGAGGATTAGATCATAAGTAGGTAACTATAGATAACTACCTTAAGGATCACTTTTCTTTTTCTTTCATTTTTTTCCTCTTTTTTATTCTCTCTCTTTCTTTAATCCTTTCTAAGTTTCTAAATTCACCACAAAGATAAGGCACCAGCTTACATAAAATGTTCAACTTGGTAATTTCCAAAAGAATTAGGAGAGTGTGTGAAGTAAACCAGGCCCAAAATGATGTCCTCAGCATATTAGGAGCCTGTTTCTCTGTGTTTACAGGTCTCTCAAAAGTTAAAAGAGATAGTAGACAAATATGTTATTCTCCTTGAAAATAGATATTTGAGAATCTACATCAGATAAATAGTCCTTATTTTAGCCTAATTAAATCAATTTTGTTTCATAGCATAAGGGCCACTGGCTTATTTCAACTTTTCAAACTAAAATAATATTTACTCAGGGCTTTGTGGGTTTGAAGGTCTCTGCTTCTCCATTCAAGTTTGCAAGTTGTACCTTCAGTCTCTTTTAATCAATGTCCCAAACACTGAGCAAGGCATCTGAAATCAGCATATTCATTTCTAGTTTTCCTTCAATTCTTACTGCCTAGATTTAGAATTGGAAAACTATTCTTGTCTACAATTTCCTCAATGAATAATTCCTAAGAATGTGTGTCCTCTTTATACCCAAGCTTTATAAACGATTAGCAGACTTAAACTGATCCCTGATTATTAGAAGCTTGCTGCCTGTGTATTGTTGGATCCAAGTTCTGAAACTGGACTGTGTCTCTTTTTATCAATTCTGGAACCCAATAATAGTTTTGTTTCTCTATAAACGGCATTGTAGAAACAATGAACAGAACCAATGAGTTTTCCAGGGATTACCTCTTAACTTACCTGGAATTTGAGTAATATGATTTGCCTCCCCATCTGCAGAAACTATACAAATATCCATAAATAGTTCTAGCTAATTTTGATTTTATATTGAATCTGTTGTCTTTAAAATTTTAATTTCTCACTCTAGCATCTCTTCATTTCAATATTTTATTTTTCATTTTAGCTGGTTGTCTTGTGCTTCTCAAATGATTAACTGTGTGAATTAATGCAGTAGGGCTGCCACAAAAAATACCAGCATCTGGGTGGCTATGAAACAACAACGGATTTTTGTCAGCGTTCTTGAAGCTAGCAGTCCAAGATCAAGGTCCCGGCAAGGATGGTTTCTTCTGAGGCCTCTCTCCTTAGCTTACAGTTGGACACCTTCTCATTTGCTGTCACATGGGCCTTCCTTTATGCATGTGCATTCCTGAAGACTCCCTCTTCATACAGGACGACAGTCATATTGGATTAGGGCCCCATTCTAATGACTTCAGTGTACCCTAATTACATCTTTAAAGGCATTATCTCCAAATGTGGTCATAGTGTAAGGTACTGAATGTTATGACTTCAACATGTGAATTTTAGGGGAACACAATTCAATTCACAGTGCTATGTAACAATCAGTCTTGAATATTCACCTCAAATCTTCTTGTTCCCTAGTTTTAGTGGCACCGCTATCAATGTCAGTTGCACAGTCTCTGTACTCTTCTCTGAATCCTTGCCACTAACTGCTCTCCTGCTTCCTGATCCCAGATTCTGTAATCTCCTGTCTGGATGGTTGGCCTTCATGGCTGTCTTCTTCATTGACTAAACCTCACTATATTAGCTACATATCTCCTTCTCATACAATAGAAACTTTATTCTGTCTATGGATATTGGCTTGAATTTCTTTCTACCTTGGATTTTTCTCCCCAAATCCTGTTTTAGGAGGAAGCAAGAAATGTTGGACTCCACAGAAATAGGCTTTCAAAATTTTATTCATCTTGATTTTTCTTTATCTAGAATGTGATGAAAGTCCCTGCATGACAAGTATGTGTGAAGGAAATGAAAGTAAATATAAATGTGTGTATATATGCATATATGCACATTACATTACATAGAACCTATGACTTGTTAATCAAAATGCAGCTACATTTAGAATATATGGAGATGATTATCTCACATCTATTAAATATCTTTAAGTAATGATCATGTCCAAATATTGTAAATAGAAATATATTAAGTATCATTTATAGGCAGTAAGAATTTATCTTCAAGATGAAAAGCCTTCAGAAACATATTGTTAGAAAGAAATGGAACTATTATTTTTCCAGCAAGAGTTGCCTTGATCAGTAATCTACAAAAAAACAACCATCACCATACTATCATATCTTGGAACAAACTAATGGATTTATTTTTAAACTTCAGAGATATAAATTGGCAATAATATATTTCCATTTTATAGTTTTTAAATTGGTTACTTATATTTCCAAAATTCATTGAAACTACTGTGTATTTTTAACAAAAGTACTCACAATTAGATCTATAAGCTGAGTTTTTTAAAAATGTAAACGCATAAGAACCTCATTTACTATAGCTATACAAAATATAAAAACACACATAATATTTGACTTTTTTCTTGTAATTCAATTTATCTCTAGGTAATAAATCACAGGTGGATGCAGGAAATGAAAGGACACTTCATAATTTATGGAAAAATTCTATCTTAAGTCACATAAATACATAAAATCCTAACTTACCCAAGTTATAAGGGAAATTATTTAATTTTAAATCTTTATCATCATCATGGCTAAAGTTTAAGTGTTGGTATTGACTGAATACCGTCTTCCCCAAAATTCATATGCCAAAGCCCAATCCCCAATATGATAGCAATAATGGAATTAGGATGCGGGGCCTTTGGAAGTGACTCAATTTGATGAGGTCAAAAGGATAGAGCCTTTTGATAAAATTAATTATCCTATAAAGAAAGGAAGAGATACCAGAGCTTCCTCTCTCTGTCATATGAGAATACAGCTAGAAGGCACCCAGAACTGTAGGAAATGTCTGTTGTTTCAGCCATCCAGCCTATGGCATTTTGTGTAGCATCCTGAGCTATAACAAGTACCTATAATGAATCTGTGCTTTGCATTCCTGGTCAGTAGCCTAGATAATGCCTCACCACTAGTCTCTGTGAGATCAGAGATTTTACATCTTTTGTTTTTTCTGATCCCACCTTCCTTCCTGAAATACGTGGCAAATATAAAGACTTGAATAAATATATGCAGAGGAAATAACAGATACAACTAAACAAACTTAAGTTTACATAAATTTAAACAAAATATAATTATATGAGACCAAGGGATGAATAATGGAAATCTACCGTACATATAACACGTCAGCAAGGTCATGATGAATGAATTTTGATAGTGAAAAAAGGAAAAAATGAATTTTAGCAGGAGGAAACAAAAAGAATAGTCACATAGTTAATGGCACCAAGGATGTGTAGGAGAAATATTAAGAGATCCTTATTACTAGATTGTAAAATGCACAAAGGGAGATAAATGGTGGTAAAGTGGAAAACTGGAAAATGATAGGAAAGATTATTTCAATATTCTTGTGAGAAATAATGAGTGAGAAATAATGAGTCCCTGAACTATAATGCTGGGCAGTTGCGTGCTGGTAAATGTTTAATAATGACACTTTGAAAAAAGAAAGGATGTATTGGATGAGGCCTGCGTTTTGTGTGTATATGCATGTAGGTTTGTATAATAAGCAAATGTGTGTATATATACCTATATATGTTAGTAAATTTCATAATACCACTTGAGGTTTACTGTTTGGTTATTTCTGTCTTTACATAATTTTATAAGTAAAAATTAAAATATATTTACATATTTTTTAAAAATGTACTCATAAATTCAGTGTGTCTATTTCTTAGAAAATCTGCTATCACTATCATTCTGTCATCAACAATATATAACAAAATTAGACTATGCATAATGCTTAATTAGTAATGAATCAAGATAAATCACTCAAGTAAGTGGTTAAAAAGAGTAGTTCCAACATGAATTCAGTATTTGATATTTTTCTTTACATTGATGAGTAAAACAACATGAAATAATGAAGGCCTACTTAGAACTTCAATTGTTTGTCAACAGCATGAGTGAATTATTTGTTAAATTAGGTAGTTGTCAAAGTGAAGTACAATACTCCCTCAATTTTTGGTGGTGTGTGCAATGTAATGGGTATAGATATAAAAGACTTTAAGTTGAATCTGCATTAACATATTCTTCATTATTTCCTTGAGACAAGCAAGCAAAGTGGAAATCAGGCTCTAAATGTTTAATGTACACCCATTTTCATGATGTAAATACTCCAACAATGGCCAATTTCAAGCTACCAAGAGAGTTGTTATTAAACAGATTTGGAAGAGATGTGCAGTACTGAATCATTATGTAATATTTACACTATACATAACCACTAGACATGATCTTAAGAGCATAGGCAAAAGTAGAATTTAGTAAAATAATTAGGAAAAAATGATGTTAATATTTATTTTTATAATATAAATTTTAATAGCACATTTTTATAATTTAGTTTTTAATAATGGCTGTGTTTTTAAGAATCAAATGACAAAATTTCTAAAATGTAACAATTGCTCTTATGAACCAGCTTTAGCACATCAATAATTAGGAGTACAATATCTTCGTTTTAAAATTACTATATTGCAGCTTTCCATGTATGAAAGCTATAACATCAGCCATCTCCAGTGTAAACACATCCAGTCACTCTTCTAAGCTCCTTCTCCAAATCAATAGAGAGACATATTTCAAGTAAACAGGAGGTAACTCAGCTTACATTAAAAATACAATAAAATATTTTAAAAAATGAAATAAAGTCAAATTTACTATGACCACAACTTAGACATAAATGTTATACAAAAATATTTGTAAAATAATTGTAAAAATCCTTTCTTCAAAGAGGTTGTAATTCCTTTAGAAAGTAAATTGTACTCAACCAGTCTACAAAATAAATGATTGCTAATTTGCATAAACTGAGCTCCAAAAACATTTTAAAAGGTGATTCAAACATTAAATTGAGACAAAATAACACTTTTTAGGACCACAGATATTAATTTGAAAATATCATACATAATATAATATAAAAAGGAAATATCACCTTTTAGTGATATTTAGACATTCAGAATAACATTACATTTTTATCTTCTGTGGTTTAGAGAACTCAACATGGGAATTACAATACTGGTGGGAAATAGCGAATGACTGTGAGAATAAAATTGAAGATAAACTATGATGATATTTTAAAATGATTAGCAATAAAAAGGAGCAGACTTTAATTTCAGACTTAGTCTTTGTAAAATGCGAATGGAAGAATAAGAAGAATTAAATTTCTGTAGTAGGTAAACCAACAATTTACATAGATTTTGTGGGGCTGCTGTATCTCTCACGGGATGTACTTCAAGATGCTTGAATGTTTCTTTAAAAATGCATTAAGTATGCGCACATGAACACAAAGACACACAATTGCTTGTACAATATACCTGTTTTTAAGAGAGTGAGTATATGTATATCTTATAGTTGTATATTTATAAGAAAATCAGCTCAGCTGAAAAATGCTGGCATGGGGATGAATTTTTTTTTTCATCTACTTTCATCTAAATCCTGTTCATGAACCTGAGCCAGAGATCACATGGCTCACCAAAATTCTCCTATATTCCAAGAAAAAGGAGAATTAGCATAGTGTAAATGTTAAAAAGAATAATTATTGTTATTTGCCTTTCTTCTCTTTAAATAGCAGATCTCTTTCTGGCGTAGAGAGGATAAATGCTTATGGGATTCATCTTGCATTTATTTATTTATTTATTTATGGATGGAGTTTTGCTCTTGTTGCCCAGGTTGGAGTGCAGTGGCATGATCTCGGCTCGCTGCAACCTCCACCTCCTGAGTTTAAGCAATCCTCCTGCCTCAGCCTCCCGAGTAACTGAAACTACAGGCACAAGCCACCATGCCCAGCTAATTTTTTGTATTTTTAGTAGATGGGGTTTTACCATATTGGCCAGGATGGTCTCGATCTCTTGCTAGTGATCTGCCCACTTTGGCCTCCCAAGCGCTGGGATTGCAGGCATGAGTCACTGCTCTTGGCCTCATCTTCTTATCTATTGCTTTTCTGTCATGAAAAAGCAATATAATCAGAAACCAGTGTAAAAGGTCAACAAACATTATGAAGTAAAGAAAAAATATACATAATAGAATCTGTGAAAGTTTATGCTAGTGGTAAAAGATAGATTAAATTGTGAATAAATAGAGATAGGGCACCTAAAATATGGCACATAAAATCATTCCAACAGGTTTTTGTGAGGGTTTTATCTTTGTTGTTGTGTTTTCTTTATTTGTGTTTAATAACTGGATACTGAAGCAGTAGATGTGTCACATTAATGGTGTATATGCCAGGAAAAGATTCAGGAGCATCTGCAATTGCAATGGAGCCATCTGAAGTTGCTTTTATTTCATGTACTTGAAGCCTGGTTATACTGAATTTTACTGTTGGACTAAAGTGAATTGTATGTCTCCATTTTAGGAATAAAATTTCCCTCTTCCTGTGGAATCCTTGCAAACAAAAGACATGGATTAATTAATGTATTATAGTTCTTTAATATTCATTTACACATTTTAAATTCTAAAAATGCTAAGGCTGTATACTAAAAACAATTGACTCAAAACACTGGGAAATCAGTAAAAACATTCTATAATCCATCTAAAATCCTAACTATCAAAACAACAATCACAGCCTTAAAATAGGCTTTAAATAATAAAAGTACACTAACTTAATAATCCCATCACCTGTGATACAAAGGGTTTTGGATATAATTTTGGTAATGAGTAGCTCCTTTGGTTCCTGAGTATGTGGGACTATGATATGCTGAAGTTCAGATTGTCAAAGTTAACAGCAGAAATGGGAGAAATAGGGATCTTCATTCTGAAGACTCCCATGTATACACAGTAAATAAATTTGCCTTTTCTTCTAACAGAAGAAGAAAGAAGAATAAATGTGAGACAGGAATAAAGTGAAACATGATACAGAGTCATGCTGATTATGATGAGAAGTTAATTCAAGCTGATCTGTAGTCTTGGGTCACAGCTTTAAATGAGAATTTTGTTTAAGTAGACAAAGAAAGTATTGTGGTGATCTAAAAATAAATAAGAAAACAAATATTTTACTCTTTATTGTATTTTGGTATCACTTGTGGGGTTGGTGGGGCAATATGGAAGTAAAGCTAAGATTTGAAAATGGGAACTAATATGAATATAATTAAGAGAAATATGCTTAGATTAAAATACAAAAACAAAAAATATACCAAAAGGAGAGAACTAAATTAGTGGAAATTTGATGGGCAAGTATAAACGATAGTGTCTTAATTAGTTGCTGTTCAGTTGTGGGTACTCCACCCTCATCCTACTGATCACATTTGCTTATGCCATGTGTGCCCCCTCCAATTTCTGTGCTGTTTATTTATTTATTTATAATAGTGGATACCTGCAACATTCTTTGTAAAACTGTCTTCAAGCTACAGAAACCAACTTGCCCAATGTAGACAACCAAAACTGTCTGAGTTAGGTCTCCTGGGAAAGCTCTTAACAAATATCTGATTGGTCCAGACTACTGAAGTTCCATCTTCTGTTACCATTAAGATAAGTTTCTGAAGCATCATTTACACAGAGGTAGCCCCTGGGGACAGGCTGAGACTGGGGCTTTGTCTTAAATGCACCTTTGCTTGAATTCTCTTTCTCCTTTTCATGCGTCCTTTACTTCTTCAACTATTTCTTATGGGAAGAACTTCTTATCAAGTTATTTACACAGGATCACTGTTCTCATGGTCTGCTTCTGAGGACTATTATTGGGATCAAAAATCAAAAATATTTTGATTGTTGTTTTGTTTTTATCCTAAGCTAGGCACGGATAAGTGATAAGGAGAAATGCCTCGTATAAATGTCTTAAAAATTGAAAATGTTTTTAATATGTCCACAGTAAATTAAGAACTAAAAATTGTGTCTAAGAAAAGTATAAATAATAAGAAAACATTTGGAAATTATAATTTTTTCATCAAACATAAAATTGTTAAAAATCTAGTGTTTCATTTGTGAATTGTCTTTAAACTATGTTTTAATATGAAGAAAAAGTAATGAGACAAAACAGAGTTCTATAAAGTTCTACTACTTCTCAAGTTCTAACATCTTTTCTTCACATGCTTTGAATTTTTAAAACAAGAGCTGATTCAGAGAAATGCCCAAAACACAAACATTCACTAAGGCAGCATATAAGGATTTTAGGCCAAAATAAATTGTAAATTATTGATGCACAGTTTAGCAAATACTGTGTTATGCTACTTCTAAGGTGGCTCCCAATGTCCCCAGCCCCATTCATGGGCTCCTGTAAGTTCCTCTCTGTTGAATAACTTGTTCCTAACCAATAAAACATCTCAGACTTGAGGGGTTTCACTTCTGTGATTAGCTTATAAAGATTGTAACTTTTATTTTACCAGTAAAGTATGTCCCTCTCTCAGGGTGCCCACTGCCAACAACCACCAAGAAACTGAGGCCCTCAGTCCAATAACAGGATGTAAACCAAATCCTGAGAAAACCAAATGAGCTTGGAAGTGAAACCTTTCCTGGTTGAGCTTTCAGGTAAAACAGCTATGGTTGACACTTTGAATTGCAGGCTTGTGAGAGACTCAGAAGAAAGGGACCCATTTATGCAGTGTCTAGATTCCTGATCCACAGAAACTGTGAGATAATAAATGTGTGTGTTTTTAAGTTGATAAATTGTGGTAATTTGTTTTGTAGCAATCAATAACTAATACTCCTGTATATGTAATGCTACATAGAAGCTATGAAGGAAAATAATAGCCTTTGCCTTCAAATGCTTGTATAAAAATGGAAAAAAAATTAGAAAAATGCTAGGCAGACTGAAAACAAACATTCTAAAATGAAGCTTTTTGGTAAAAAATTTTTGACACTAACAGAGAGGAGAGAAAGAGAGAGCATGAAGAACAAAAGGTAGAAAGAGAACATTTAATTTGATGCTGGCATGTATTATTCCTATGTTTTCTTTCTTCTTTTTTAAATATTAAAGACTGAAAATGACATTGACAAATCAAGTGAAAGGAATATTACTCCAGAGACCAAGGTTCACTTAGTAGCAGATTAAGGAATTGACAGGATGTATTCAAAAGGAAAGAAGAGTGATTGAATGGTTGGTGGAAGAAACTAGGATAAAACATGTTATCCGTTTTGAGAAAACTTCAAATGTCATCATCATTATCATCATCGTCTTCCTCGAATTTACTCTGTGTGTAAAGCACTAGCTTTATCAAGGTTTTGAAAATGGTAATAGCACAGATTTCCTTTTCTGTAGCTTGTTTAACAGATGAGAAAATACAAAGCACCTGGGTCCATAGAGTGAGAGGGAGAGTTATCACCATAGAAAATGAGTATATTTCAACAGGAAGGAGGAATGGTACACCAAAGATAAACCTGGTCAGCTGCATAATTTTGTTTAGATCTGCCAGTAAGTCCTAAGCAAGAATTTAACATTACGTTTTCTCCAGGTTGGATTGCAGGGTCATATAAATCTTCAGAAGATTTATACAAATGGTTTTAACTGGTACTTTATATCAACTAAGGTTGAAGACCTTCACAGCTTGGTTTTCTATTAATAAAATCCCTATAAAACTCAAGAATACCGTGAAGGAATACTAAAAAAAAAAAAAAAAAAAAAAACTTTATAAGGTGTTTCTTGAAAAGCTTTTATTTCTTTGTTTTGAATTCTACTCTTTTCCCTAGAAGCAGCTCATTTTGTTTTCTTTTACATTCTACATTCGTTTACCAGTGAAGCTTTATTGCCAAGTTCTCAAGTCATAAGTGTGAAAACACCTGTCATAGGACATTTTCCCATATGACTTTCTTTGAAGTCATTGTTGATAGGGACTTGGACAGATACTTCTTCATCTCCTTTTTCACTCATTTATTTATTTTTCTATTTAATATTAATAAATCAATATGTTATGCACAGTTTCATCTGTTGGAAGCATACAAAAAAGGGCCTCCTAAAAATACTTTGGCTGAGGCTAAGAAAGTGCAAATAAGACAATGTATTATTAAAAAGAATACAAACGAAAAAAGATATAATAGAGTTCAAATATTTTCTGCCTTTGTGTAAATTTAATTGAAACCTAATCTCACAAAATCTGCCTGAATATATTATAGAAATAGTTACAAGTCTGATTTTTCTTTACCCAAGTTTGTTTCATTTATAGAATTTATAAAATCCTCACTATTACATAAACTCATTGAGATATTATTTGTTTCTGTGAATTTCTGCCATGCTCCATTGCGATTTGGCCTTGATTTCTGTATTTTGAGAAAATTGGTTTACTGGAGTAGGATATTCTCAAACAGACTGAAATAAATAACTGCATTCTTATGAATAATCCTCAAATGATTAGTCATTGTTTTTCTTTCAATGTTGCATTCTAATTCTAGTTGTTATGAGAATCATAGAGTCTTTCTTGATGCTAATTATTTTCCAAATACATAAACCTGCTAAAGTCTGTCCAATTTAATATTTTTAATTTAGAAAATTCTGCCACTCATTCTTTGTGTTTTTCTTTTCTTCCTTCATAGGAAATTCACACAGTAGCTCTATTTTCTCACTTCCCTGGAACCTTCCTCTTCCTTGGTAATTCAAGATTGTGTCTTACTCTGGTTTTAAGTTACAAATATATAGTTGCCAAAATACATAGCTCTAGAAAACTATATTATTGCCATTTAAAAATTGTAGAAAAGCCATATCTTCTCCTAACAATGCAAAATCACCATCTTTGGAGACAATATAGAAAATTATTGAGCTTGTTAAAGATCGTAATTGGTTGAAACACATATCACTGCTAAAAACATTTAACAAAGTATGTTATTTTCTGATATTGGTACATAGGTATGTCCCCAACTTTGGTTAAGATCCATATAATAACATTTAGAATGATTTCTCAGGGAACTCAAATTCCTGAATATACAAGCTAGCTGAGATTTTATAAGACTGACCATTTGGGAAACTAATTGAAATATGCCACATATATTCAAATTATTTTGTTTATAATATTAATTACATCCTTAGTATAAATTTTGTATTGCAAAATAGTATTCTATGTATATTCAACTTGGTCTTTTATAATATGATGATTGATTATAAATGCTTTTGTTTCTTTATTTCTTTGCTTTTTAGCTGATTATTACAACACTTCTATCATATTGGGCAAAGGGGAACAAGTCATTAGTACTGCCTTAAAGATTATCCCTACTTTGCAATTCACATAATTCTTGCAAGTGCAATCAAAATAAATTACTCTACTTAGCCTATAAATTGAATTTTAGGCCCATTTCACGGATGATATCTGTAGGTTTTTATCATTGGCTTTATAATATAAGCACGTTGCATTTAGATGTTATAGTCCATGTTTTTACCTGATAGCAATTAACACTCCCCCAATGCTATGGTGTAGTCTAAATACCACAGTACTTTAATAACACTTCAGTTTAACATAGCTCTTCACGGCCATTGAGGGAAAGTCGCTAAATTGAATCAGAACACACAAGTATTCTTGCGAACTAAGTTAAACACAAAACGCTTGATTTTCAAATTTTGTTCAGCAAATGGAAGTAAAGAAAATTTAAAAACTTAGCACTTTGGTGTTGATTGAACAGTATCATTCCTTACAGTGATTAAGTATGAAAAGGTGAACACACTATCATAAATAAATTAGAGTTATTGCTGTTTACTGAACTCTAACAAGATTAGGTAGACATAGCAAAACTTTAAAATAGTTAAGAACAATGTAAAATAAATACTTGTGAAATTACATTTCACCACTGCTAGGGAAAATTCAATTTCACTATATTAGTCCATTCTCACACTCCTATGAAGAACTACCTGAGACTAGGTAATTTAGGAAGAAAAGAGGTTTAAGTGACTCACAGATCTGCAGGTTGTATGGGAAGCATGGTTGGGGAAGTCTCAGGAAACTTACAATCATGGCAGAAGGACAAAGGTGAAGCAAGCACCATCACATCACCAAGCAGAAGAAAAACGCATGAAAGGGAACATGCCACACACTTTCAAACCCTCAGATCTCATGAGAACTCACTCACTATCACAAGAACAGCAAGGGGGAAATCTACTCCCAAGATCCAATCACCTCCCACCACTTCCCTCCCCTAACTTGGAAATTACAATTCAACATGAGATTTGGGTGGGGAGAAGAATTAAACCATATCATTCACACTGAAAAAAAAATTTAACCAACGAAAAAAATCTAAATATTTGGACTAATTTAAAAGTAAATCTATTCTAATTACTCATCTGACGTTTATGCTTTTATTTCTTTTATTAAAAATCCTACTGAAGAATCAACCAGTTTATATTGAAACATCGACAATGGTGGAGACTCAGCACTTCCCTCAAAGCCTACTTTATAACGGAAAAGCAATTTGAAATAATTTCATAAATGTGTTGATATAAATTCATTTTGCTTTAATTCCCCAAAATCTTGAGCCACTATAAACCTGGGACTACACAGAAAAAATTTAAGATAGTACACATTAGATACCCTGAAGTACACAAAAAGGCATCCCATATATAACTTACTATCTAACAACTCTAAATGTATTTTCACTACAAAATTAGTCAGTCAAATATGGTTCTATCTATGGCTATTTCTAGATACAACACCTCAGGAAGAAAACATTTTCTCTACATAGGAGCATAAAATACAATACAAATATTTATTAAACATCTCAATTTTACTGTGGTCTTATCTTTCTACTTTCCATGTTGACCTACAGTCTTAACCTACCTAAAAAAAGACTAAGGATTCTACAAGGTTAAGAATTTAACCCTGTGAAATGAGGGAAACTACAAATGTCTAAATGAGATGATTCTTTTACATATTTAAACAATTTTCTCATGATCTTTACCATGACATTTGGGTTAAATTGTTAGTTTCATTGTTTCCTTTTTTTCTTTTTCTTTTTTTTTTTTTAATTAGTGTTGTGGAGTCTTTGTTCTCTGGAATATTATTTTATCCTGAGAATCAAATCATGTATTAGGTAGTCTCTAATTCCCACGAAAAAATGTAAAAGTAAGAACATTTTAAAATCCATGTTAAATGAAACTGTATTAATTTTATTAATGTATGCTGAGGCCATCCTTTTAGCTATACCTCCAATGATGACCAAAAAAAATTTTTAAAAGAAAATAAAAATACCCTAGAAAAATCTGATAATTCTCTTATTTTCTCTAGGTAGTTTTAGTCTCCAAATCCATTTCAGGACTAACTATAAACATCTGTAGATGATTAGTCATTTTTTAAAATACTAACCACTTCTCAATTTTATGTATATTTAGTTCTATCTAGTGCAAATACTGAGATACAAAAACATTCTATTTTTTTAGACATACTCCTTTGAAAAATATTGTACTTCAAAAAATAATCTCATAGAAATATGAGCTGGCAATTACCAGAAAGTGCACATACTTAATTTATGTATATATGTATTTGGGGAATAAATTCTCTAAATATAAAGTATTATTCTAAATAAATATTTAAACTATCACATTAAGATTAAAGGCTAAATGTGTCCTATCTTGGTAATAGAAATATATCTAGCAATTTTTGAATGCCCCAATGTTAGAATTGCTTATAAATTATACATAGAACAATTTCTAGTCAACAGTATGTTAGAAAACTGGCACACAAGTCTGGTGATCATTAGTAATCAAATTATTACATAGAAAACAGTAGAAAAGAATTTCCAGATATCTAAATATAAAAAAAAAGAATCCTCACATTTCTTTCTCTCTTTATGCTTCAAAATAAATTATTATGGGACTATGTATCCCCCAAATTTTCAATCCTGGATTAGAGGTTATAACTCTGTTATAGCCTTCCTATTTATGTGACTTCTAGTAACAAACTTTAACTACATCATGTTTAATTCTATATAAAATTAATTCTCACTGCATTGACTATAATCACTAGGAGATTGCTAAGTTCACGTATTTTATACAGATTCCCTGTTACTGGCCAATATTCTGAAATAGAGAAGAAAGAAACAGTATAACTTTGCTGCCGCTATGTAAACACACAAAGGTCATGTTCTATATGCCACTCTGTGAAACCCGTTCCTTTGCCCCATCCCAGGTGCCTTATTTTAGCTCCAAAATAATGGTGATGATCAGAGGAAAGGGCTGTTACTCTATTTCTTCTGCAACGCTTATAAACAGCTCTCATTGTGTTTAATGTGAAATAAATTAACCAGAAAAGAAGACAGGTAATTAAACATCATGTGTAGAGCTGACCCTTGAACAACACAGGTATGATCTACATAAGTCCTTATACATAGATTTCCTTTTGCCTCTCTTATCTCTGAGACAAGATCAACCCCCCTTTTTCTTTCTCCTTAGCCTACTACTCAATGTGAAGATGATGAGGATACAGATCTTTATGATGACCCACTTCCACTGAATGGAGAGTAAATATACTTTCTCTTCCTTATAGTTTTCTTAATAACATTTTCTGTTTTCTATCTTCCTTTATAGTAAGAATACAATATATAATACATATAACATACAAAACACATATTAATTGACTATGCTATCGGTAAGACTTCCAGTCAACAGTAGGCTATTAGTAGTTAAGTTCTTGAAGAGTCAAAAGTTATATGATTTTTTACAGCACGGAGTTCAGTGCCCCAATCCTTGCATTGTTCAAGGGTAAATTGCACATTTTAATTTGTAATATTCTATTTGCAAAACCAAGAAAAAAGTGTACAAATGTACAGACTAAAATGTCCCAAGTTTATTTTGTATTGAAACATATTCCTTTAAAATGAGTAATTCAATTTGTTTAACAGTTTATCCCTCCACCCAGTTCCAGTAATCTTATAACTCTTCCAGTCTGCAGAGTATCTCAAATACTTTTAAATGTGTGTGTATTACATATGTATATGCATTTAAGTGAAAGTTTTACCTTGATATTTTTGTAAGTTTTAAGAATAATCTCTACTCTGCCCATTTAAATCGAAGAAATATTTATTTAATGTACACATTATGACTAGGACTCTTAGACACAGAATAGGAGTAAAATATATTTAAAGGCTGTGATGCCCACAAGGAGTTTTATGGGGTGTGTGTGTGTGCACGTGCACACATGTGTGCCTATACATAGATAAGACAAATACTAAAGCAACACTAGGCATTAAACAATAAACCCTTAAGTTGTACACGAAAATATGTCAAAAGCTGTGCTGAAAATAATAAGTTTAAAAGATTAAAAGATATAGGATCATGAAATTTGTTTGGACTTCATTCTATACAACCACTTTTCTAGCCCTATTCTTGCATATGAGAATACTGATTAATCCACATAGAAACCAAACAGGCATGTTCTGCCCTGCCACAAATCTGCTTCATCTGGGCCTTTCCCATCAATTTTAAGGTAGCTCCAGCCTTTTAGTTTTTCAGGCTAAAATAATAGAGCCATCTTTGGTTCCTCTCTTTTTCTCACTGCCTATGTCTACCCCATGACCAAATCTTCTTAGTTCTAATGTCAACATGCATCTGCATTCCAGTAATTTCTCACTATTCTGGATCATAGCATTACCCTAACTGTTGTTCCTAATCTAGCACAACAGAGTAGCCAGAACATTTCTATAATATTTAACTCAGACTAAAGTACTCTTCAAATCAAAACATTCTTTAGCAACTCATTTTTCTCAAAGTAAAACTATCTAATTTTATTTTATATAGAAACATATTCCTTTAAATGAATAATTCAAATTCAAATTGTTAAGCAGATTGTCCCTCCTCCCAGTTCCAGTAGTCATGTAACCCCTCCAGTCCACAGAATATCTCAAATACTTTTAAATGTGTGTGTGTGTATTACAATATTTCTATAATATCATTTCTACTACTCTTACCATCGCTCTAAATAATCCAGCAATATAAGTCTCTTTCTTATTTCTTGAACCAAAAGATACACATTGCCTCAAGCTCTTCCACTGATATATTGACTTCATTACATCCTACCTTCTTTCAAGTTTTTGTTTTAACACACTATCACCTTGTCAGTATGGTCTACAATGGCCATTTTATTTAACATTGAAATTTCCAGTCTTAATCTTCACTCCTTATTGCCATTGCAGCTTTACTTTTCTACATAGCACTTTTTACTTTCTGATATAGTTAATTATTTACCTATTAATTATGTTTACCATTTGTTTATGTCCAAGTAGAATGTAAAATCTTTGAGGGCAGATTGTTTGTCAGTTGATTTCTTATACAGCAATACTAAGAGCAATGCCTAGCAATTAGTAGGTGGTGAATAAATAATGAAATATTCTGGTAATTAGTCTCTGTCTTTGACACAGATGAAACCAGTAACTAAGTGAATTATAATCTATGTGAAGTAGCATTTCAGATACAGCAGAAATTATTTGAAAACAATTCATTGGATTCTTTAAGGGAACGTGCCTGTACACAAGAAAACATCACATTTTTGGATCAGAATATTGCTAAACACAACCTAAGAAGTTCAGCATCAGACTTGCTCTTCCTGATGAAACAGGAAATTTCCTTGACCCCTTCATGGGCCTGAAGACAGGGGTGCCTCACTTACTCAGTCCACAGCTCTCAACCCCTCATGGGAGGCAGAACATGCAGGCAAGCAGGTACAGGAGTCAGAGTGAGTGCTTTTGGGCACTGGCAAGGACAAAACTTTGTACGGGCCCTGTGGCAGCATCTAGACCTGTGAACCCCATAGATCCAGAGGGTGTGAGATACACAATGCTCTTTAGCTTTGCTGTCCACTGACAGTGTAAGTGTTAAACAGCTCAGTAGCCCTCTGTCTTCTGGCGTGAGGCAGTTGCTCTTCACTAGTGAGGGCAGGTATTCAGTGTGACACCCTTTAGCATCTGCATCTGTGGCACCCAAGCTTTTGTTCAGCATCCTCGAAAAATCAGGTTGCACAAACAAATTGAAGGTTGGTGAATACATAGGATTTTATTGCTGATGAAAGTAGCTCTCAGTGCGAAGAGGAGCTGGAAGGGGTATGGAGTGGGAAGGTGATCTTCCCCCAGAGTCCAGCCTTCCCCAGCCAGACTCCTCTCTGAAGCAATACTATCAATCTGTCCCTGTGAAGTTAAGCTGCTTCTCTCTAACATCAAACCACAGGTTCTCACATCCATCTGCTTCTCCTCCTCTCACCTTTTCTATTCTCTGCCAGTTGGGTCAGGACTTTTTATGGGTACAGGATAGGGGATGCGGTGGGCTATGGGTGGTTTTGTAAAGGACACCATTCTAGTGGGAAAACAGGGAGGTATGTTTTTACTTTGGGCCACAGTTTCAGGCGTTGCAGCTTGAGGGTGGTGCTTTGCCAGGGACCTGCCCTTTTCTGCCTTGAATTTCTCTGCCCACTGTCCTTATCATTATTTTACTCTTTAAAAATATTTTCTATTTTTATACTTTGATTTTTATGAAGAAAATAATAATTATTTAAGTAAGACAATATACAGAAAAAATCAAAGTAAAGTATTCTTAAATAGTAACTGAGTCAGTAAGATACATAGTAGTAAAGCTGTAAGATTTTAGAGTCATCTTAAAGAGCTTATTTTAAAAACAATTATATAAAACACATTTTTAATCTAAAGTTGTGCACAAAATCTCTCCTACATCAAACCCACTATAAATAATTTTCTTACCTGTTCCATGTTAGAATGTTCTAATACCAAATTTTTGTTAAGTGAGATCTACTTCTCAATTTGCTATAGAAGTTTCTGATAAAAAATAGAAGACTAAGTAAATTTACATATCTGAAAAATTATATAAAAGTGCTTTTTTTCTCTCTCTTAAACATGTTGGACTCATTTCTGGAGGAATTTTCTTGTCATCACATAATAGACAACTTGCACTTGTCATATCTGAATTAACATGATATTTTAAGAAACAGCACAATTCTATAAAACCCTTCATCCCTATATGCTGAAAAAAATGCAATATTTTTACACAAAATGTGTTTATAGTAAATTATACTCGTTTCTGATATCGTGTTTGTAGAAGCAGCACTAGTCCCAGTAAACTACGATGGTTTTAAAAGACCCTTCAAACTGTAGAAGTGGTCATGTTATGCATAGGTGAAATCTGAAATCATGGTAGGCTCCTGATAAATGTGTCCATACTCATATATTGGTAGATAATACCTTTAAACACTCAGTGGCAACACAATGCCAGCACACTGTGTTGTGATAACATCCTGCCAGAACTCTTGGCTTTTAAATGCTCTCCCTGAAACTTCCTTGGATAATTCTGATTTTTAAGACAATAATGGTGATGAAAGAGGTTAAAGGGAGCTGAGCAGGCTAAGTAGACCAAGATTTAAATGTTCCAGCCATGCTTCACTGGGAAGTTTCAATTTCTCCTTAAAAGAGTTTCACGGGTTATAAAATGTGCAAGAAACACTTTAGCCTAGAATTCTTTATTGTTATTATTATACTTTAAGTTCTGAGTCACATCTGCAGAATATGCAGGTTTGTTACATAGGTATACATGTGCCATGGTGGTTTGCTGCATCCATCATCCCGTCATCTACATTTGGTATTTCTCCTAATGCTATCCCTCCCCATCCCCCCACCCCCTGTCATGTTAGCCCCCCAACCCCCAAAAGGCACTGGTGTATGATATTCACCTCCGTGTCCATGTCTTCTCATTGTTCAACACCCACTTATGAGTGAGAACATGTGGTACCCATGGCAGCTAAGCAAGGCCTCTGCAGACAGACTGTAACTATCCTAAATTCAGCCTACAATATTGAAGTCAGTTTTCTGCTTTGCATACTGGTGTTACCAATGCATAGAAATCAAAAGACTAGGCAAACTGGAATAAGTAAGTCTCTTAGTTTATTTATTCATTGATGAGTGTATGTTTCCACGTTTGAAAGAAAACACAAGTTTGAAAATGAGACTTAGAAAAAACTGAGATAATTCAGTAAAATGATAAATTACCTCTGACCATTTCAAAAGTAATCTGAAATTATTTTGGTGTAGCCTGTTTTTAATGTACATTTGGTATTAAAATATATGATTAAATACTTATTAAATACTTCACAAAATCACAACTTAGGTCTACACCATAATGTGTGAGTTTTGTGTCAATTCTTATTTAAAATATTTTAGTAATTTAACAAGCAGAATCACATGACACATCCTACAAACTGTTGAAGTATACATATCCTCTTTCTTCGTTGAAATGTTTTGTCAAACATATCAGAGGGCATTTCTTGAAATGTACCTCTGTTTACTCAGACACTAACATCAATTTTATAATACAGTTATGTGGAAAATTTATTTACCAGATTTTGGACATGTCAAGATAAGAATAACTAAATAAATAAATGGTACATTATTATCAAGTTTTCTCAATACCAAAATAATCTATATTTTTTATTAATCCCATTTGATCCTCTAACCATGTTAGGAATACTATTGTCAAGTGGCGGTTTTGCTGGTCTAGAGAGATTTTTAAAAATAACTTAAAGTAAACTGGAGAGCTACGAAATTTGTCATATTTTCCTTTTTTTAAAGTAATACAATAGATAAAATAACATTGTGGCAAAGAAAACGTAATGCCTCTGAATATATCTACAAATAGATTAATAGCTTCAGTATTCTTTCTGTGGCTTTCAGATTTCAATTCAACCAGTCAGAGGGAAAAATAAAAAAGAGATGTACAAAAAGACAATTTTGTGCATACATTTTAATTATTACATAAAATGAAGGTAAAGGTCTGTTAAATTTACTCAAATGTATAACCTATTATCTCTTTTAAAATACTAAATTTTTTTTTTAAGTTTTAGGTTCAGGGATACACGTACCATTTTTGATTCAAATGTATTTTATTTTAATTATTCAAACTTGATTGTTTTTCACTTTTTTGATTAATTCTTGTACATTTTTAAGGACATTGGACTTATATTTACTATTTTATGTAGACATTTTCATTCCAACATGACTTTTCTCTAAATATCCACAATTAACAAGAAAAATTGTAAGACATAATTATCTTTACAAATATGACTCAGTCCTATGAATTCCTATGCATTTCTAAAGAATCTGTCCTAGGTTTGTTGGAATGTGGGTTATTTTGTTTTTTAAAATTATAGTTTGAAAGTATGAAATTTCAATTTGTCTCCACTTTCTCTTTATAGCTATTAATAAGTGTTTCATAAATGTAGTATTACTATTGGAACACTAAACCAGTTTTAACAAAAAATGCAGGTAAGGAATTTTTGATTCCACATTCATTATAAATCATACAATAGTTCTATTTCAACTTTGTTAGCTGGTAAATTTAAGTCTAACGAAGATTTCATTTAAAGAATTTTATTTAAAGGTAGTAGAGTATGCTGTTTTGAGATTTCACAAACTGAACATAATTTGAACAGCCAGATATACCACTCAAAATTATAAGTATATTACTCAGGATTACATTATTGAAATTATTAAAAGCTCAATTCAAAGCATCTCAGGCAGTAAAGGGAATTTAGTAAAAGAATACTAAATTAACTCATGTTTTCACAAGGAAGGCTGTATCTAGCTTGGGTCTAGAAAACCACTATGTTTGTTTATAACTAGAACTAGAGGAAGAAATTTAATCCATGAATAAGGGAAGCTCAATTGCTGAAAGTGTTGATCGAAAAGAGAAAGCAAGTCCGGGAGAATTCTTTTTGATCCAATATTCCCTTTGTGTTCCTCATTACTCTCCTGGCCACTTTGCTAGGTCACTTGGTAAGCTCATTTTCTCAATGTAGATATCAGAAGTTAAATTGCATTAATTTTTAATTTATTTTTATACTTCATTATCCACACTTTTCCTAGGAGAAATCATCTTTCATATTGCTTCAATTATCATCCATACTCAAATGAGTCATATATTTGTCTCTAGCCCAGAATACTTCAGAGTTCCAATCCTCAATATTCAACTCTTTAATTGACATTACAAATTCTACATATCAAAGCCAATTCAATATCAGTAAAAGACTTGTGATGTTTTTCTATTTTAGCACACCATAAATAAATAAATAAACAAATAAGCACAAAGTTACTGATCAGCTTTTAGTGATCTCCAAGTCAATAAATGAATTCCTCATTGGTAACAATGAAGCAACTAGAATCAGGGAATCACTTCAATCTCTCTCACATGAACCCACCACTCCTCTACCCCTATACATTTAAATATAGATATACAATTTATTATCGAGTATGGTTGGTATGCTTCTTTAAAAAAAATTTGTGCAATTCCTCCAAATCACTCCATCTCTACCACCACAAATTTAGCTGGATCATATTAACTCTCAGTTATGCTACTGAAGTAAATGACTAAACATACTATTTGTACACATGCCTATTCTCTTCAAACAGTTCATAAGGCAGTGTTTGTGATTTGCTAAAACACAGATTTTTTGCCTGTGAAACACACCTATGGATTTTTGCTTAAAATGTGTCGTTTATTTCCTCCAGTATTTCTTAATACAAAGAGAATTCCTTCCTCTTGAGTGAATAGCTATTATTGAAATTGCCAAGGAATTGCGAGTTTCTCAATCTGGTTATATTATCTTTTGGTTTTTTTTTTTTTTTTTGATAAAAAAGCAATGGCAGGGTATTGGTCCAGTTACTTCTCACCTAAACTTATATTTGTTGGTGAGAATTTAGTCACCTTTAATGGCTGTGAAATAGTGAATTCCTTGGATATTTCTGGCATTTCTCTGATGATTGATGCTATTGAGAGCATTATATCATATGATTCTAAACATGGCCTCTACAGACCTGCCTTAGCTCCTAGAGACCTCTCCACATGTACATTGTGCCACGTTCTTTTTATGCTTTGCTCTACATATCCTTTCTTTAATTACCTCATATAAAACACATTCCCTCTCACTATAGGTCTTCTACACTTGGCAGTTGCTCTTTCTGGAAACTTCTTTACATATTTTTAATGCTTAGTTTATTCTTCATCTCTAAGGTCTCAGCTCAGACGTGAGATCCTCATAACCTATACCTTGCCAGCCTGACTGGATCAAATTTTCTGTTGCCATTGGCACCATGTACCACTCAGTCACAGTGACTTAACCACAGCTGAGATCCTGCACATGTATTGTTATTACTTATTCGTTGTCTGTCTTCATTCACCACCATAAATTCCACAAAGGCAGAAAATGCAATTAACTTTGTTTATTATTTTACCTATGGCTTCTAGAAAAATGATCAACAATTTTTATACTCAGTTAATATTTACCAAATTAAAAGCTAAAATAGAGTGAATATCTACATTCAGCTACAGGATAAAAAGGCAAATTATATTTTTTTCAAAAGACTGATGTCTCCTTTAAGAGAAATTAATTACTAATCAGAGAAGCTGGTTCACTCTAATACACTGGTTCAGTTATTAACAGTTTCTTTCGCAACAATAATCAAATTAGAATTTAAAGATTAAAAATAATCTCCTTTATGTCAGAAAGATTATGCAATACTTGTCAGTATAGTTTCCTTTTTATCTGTAATCTTATCAATTTTATTGAGCTCTAATGTACATATATAAGATCCCCTATTTTGTGTATAACATAATTTAAATTCAAAGTGATTTGACAAAATCTTGTAACCACCATAGCAATTAAGATATAATGTATTTCCTTTTTTTCCCCAGAAAGTTCTCCTATTCTCCTTTATGATCAGTTTCCCCACACCCGACCATCCCACCTACACACCAGACAACCACAAATTTGATTTACATTACTACAATTCCATTGCCTCTTCTAAACATAATATATATATAATCAAACAGTAGTTACATTTTTATGATGGCTTTTTTGCTCCTCATAATGTTTTTGGTGGGGGTTATTTGTTCATTTTGTGGCATATGTCATAATTTTGTTAATTCTTAGTGCTAAATCCTGGTCCACTGTATGTATTTGCCACAGTATATTTATTCAGTCACCTACTGACAGTCATTTGGGTTATTTCAAGTTTGTTTCATCTATTATTAATAATTTTGACATAAATATTCTCCTACAAGTCTTTTTGCAGACATACACATTCCTTCCTCGAGTGAATAGCTAGTCTTAAAATTGCCAAAGAATTGCCAGTTTCCCAATCTGGTTATAACATCTTACCTTGCCATCAGCAATGGCAGAGTATTGGTCCAGTAGTTTCTCATATTCTCATCTACACTTGTATTTGTTGGTGAGAGTTCAGTCATTTTTATTGGCTGTGAAATAGTGATTATCTTGGGTATTTTTGGCATTTCTCTGATGACTGATGGTATTGAGAGCATTATATTATATGAATCTTGGCCATTAGTGTATCTCTTTTGATGGAATTCTGTTGAAGTGTTTCGCTCATATTTTAATTAGAGTGTTAATTGATTTTTATTGATTTATAGAAATTGTTTATGTATTCTGGGCACAAGCTTTCTGTGAGATGTATTATGAATATTTTCACTCAACTTGTAACTTGACTTTTAATTTTCTTAATGATGTGTCTTGAAAGGCAAATTTTTTTTATTCTAATGAATTTCTATTTATCATTTTTCTTTTATGGTAATTGCTTTTTGTGCCCTATCGAAGAAATAATTGTTTACCTCAAAGCCATAAAGATTTTCTCATTTGTTTTCTTCTGAAGTTTGACAGGCTTAGCTTTTATGTTTGGATATATTACATATATGCTATATATATAACAAATTAATTTCCATGAAATCTATGAGGTAGAGGTCAAGGTTTCTTTTTCCTTTTTTAGTGGATATTTAGTTGTTTCACCAAATATTTTTCTTGAAAAGACCTTCATTTCACCATAAAATTGCTGTAACACCTTTGTTGAAAATTTAGTAATCATACATACACACAAATATAAAGATAGCTCAATGAAGGCATTGCCAACTTTGCTAACCTTCTCAGCCCCACCTGCTCTGTCAGTCAGAGAGGGTCCTATCCATCTGCCATGTCTGGCAGCCTCCATTATACTTCCCTACAGATGCTGCTAGACCTACAACCTCAGGAAAAAATAAAAGGAAGAAAATGGAAGAGAATAATTTTTTAAGGGAATAGGAAGGAACAATAAATATAAATTCCTCACTGATCTTTGTCTCTTATCAATTACTGAAAGAGTTATATTTAAATCAACAATTACTCTGGATTCATCTTTTTTCCCTTTAGTTTTGTTAACTTGTTAACATATTTTTCATGTACATTGGTATTCTATCACTAGGAGCAAACAGCCTTAAAATTGCCAAAGTTTCCCTTTTGTTACAATGAAATGTCAGTTTCTACCTCTGATAACAGTTCTTGTGTTGAAGTCTACTTCAACTGGTAGTAAATACATACTATCTTTCTTACAGCTTCTATTTGCGTTGATATATCTTTTTCCATGCATCCCTTTACTTTTAACTTATCTATGACTTACTTGATGCATTTTTCATTATTTTTAATTGAATTACTTTCCTGTATTATCTTTTAGTATTTGTTCTTTATATTATTTTATTTTACTAGTTTTATTCTGTCTAGTTATAGTGAATATTTTACCATTTTACTTAATACTAAATTAACAATATAATTCAATTTCCACTCTTCTCTAATGTTCTAATATATTTTATTTCTATGTATCTTACAAACACATTTATACAATTTTATAATTTGGGGGTTAATAGTCACTTATCTCTTAATCATGACATTTAATTTACCTACATATGTATTTTATCCTTCATATTGAAGAATATTTTTATTAAATATCTGGGATAACAGTTTTGTTTGTTTGATTGTTTCAACACTTTAGCAATGTCATTAAATTGTCTTTTGATCTTCATTGTTTCTAATGAGAATCTAGTTAGTAAATGTATCACATTCTCATTCGTATAAAGTTAATTTTCTCCCCTCCCATTGCTTTAAAAATTTTCTGTTTATGGCTCATAATAGTTTTATTACCATGTGCATGACTGTGATTTTCTTTGTACTTCTTTTACTTGGTGTTAATTACACTTCTTGGGCCTGAGGCTTTGTATTTTTCTCCAACTTTGGGAAACTTTAAGCCATTTTTGAGTATTTTTTTTATTGTTCAATAATATCTCCTCTCTTTCTGGAATTCTACTTATACATATGTAAGCATGCATGATACTGGTCTATAGGCTCTTACTTTTTTTTCATATTCACCTTTTTTTAAATCTCCAGTAGTATAATTTCTATTGATCTCCATCTAAATTCACAAAAAGATTTTTTTCTCTGTAGTCAAATCTTTGATTAAGCTCACATGAAATTTTAAAAATTTCAGATACTGGAATTTCCTATTCTAGAATTTCTACTTTGTTCTTTTCATAGTTGAATTTCTCCACTGACATTCTCTATTCATTACTTCATTATATCATGCTATTCTTTTTATTTCTAGCGTATGTTTATAATGGATGTTTTAAAGTCTGTGTGTGCTAATTGTAACAGGTGGGCTAGTTATATCAGTGGCTCATATTGAGATTTCTTTCTATTATCTTTTCACTCAATTGAGGAATTTATTTTTCTGCTTCTTCACATGTGTACTAATTAGTGATTACATACCTGACATTGTGTAATACATTAAGTAGAGTCTGGATTATGTGACCTTACTTTAAAGGACATTGAATTATGTTCATTAAAAGAGAGCAGTTAAATTACTAGTGAATTCTTTCAAACTTTTCAGGTTTGCTCTGCTTTAATTAGGCTAGATATATTTCAATTTTTCCTTAGCTCTAGGGAGTAACACTCTTTCTCCTAAAATACAATATTTCTCAAATATCAACTAAGTGCTTAGGTACACAGTCAGATATCTCTACTCTGGCTAAGTAAAAAGTCCAGCATTTCTCAGCACAGTGCAAATGTGTCTTCACTTACCTCTCAGCCTTGTAGTAACTACTCTCTGGTAGGCCTTTCAGAATCTATGTATACATATTCCAAAATTCTATTGAAAAAATCAACAGTGTACCTCACGCAGCACCCAGGATTTCCTGCATCACAGTTCCCTTCTCTGCACCATGGTGTCCCACAAATTCCAACTATTGCAGCAGCCCCCAATTTATGTTTGCCTCCTCACCTTGAAGTACTGTCATCTCTGCTTAGTGTCCATCTTCAATTTCTTTGGTCTAAAATCTGCTTGCAGGAAAAGTGCAGAAGTAAGCTAATAGCTGTCTCCACAATCATATTTTTTTACTGCATATTGACTAATGTCCAAAAAAGTTATTTTACATATTTTGTCTAGTTTTATGATTGCATCAAAAGAGCATATCTGGTACCAGTTACTCCACCAAGGCTGGGAGTAGAACCACTTTTATTTATTTTTAAAGTAAAAAGCTTATAAAAATGAAGAAATTATTTTTCTACCATATAAAATTATAGACAGTAAAATAAATATTCACCCTATAATTTAATGTTTATTTTGAAATCCATTTTGCCCATTAAAAATATCTTTTATAGAAATTTTCAGAAAAAAAGAATTAAAATAGTTACATAATTAGTATTAGTATAATAATTTACCAATTGTTAATATTTTTACATTTTTGCTTTCTTTTTAGGTCAAAAAAATGATACACATAGATAAATAGAAATTTATCAGTTTGTGTTTAAATTCTTATAAATGGAGTCTACAAAACTGATTCAAATAATTTTCTAACATATTACCGTTGTACTTCTGTGTTCTGAAAACATTAATTCTGCTTAGCTAATAATATATCCTCCATGAAGAGAAATAGTAAGAAATACATCTGAAAATCACAATGTGGTGAGCTCCTTGAGGGGTTTTCATGCTTTCTAAATTATTTATATTTTATTTTGTGTCTAATAATAAACTGTTTTTGCTTTAAACAGGATTTCATTTTAATTACAGCCATAGTTCAGCGTAATCTCTTTCACAGTACTATGCCATTTTCATTATAAAGTTTAGAGAAGGCATTTTTAAAAATTATAATACATACATTATGGGACAAAAGAATATCTCTTTAGCTGTAATCAGTGTGAATTCAGTAATATGTTGATCTCATATTTTGGTATGAGATCTATGTCAGCTCCAAACAAATATGAAAAGAGGTGAAGAAAAATTTATTTTTAATAAACAAAGAAATATATATTTAAACTAATGAACTGGCTATAAATCAAACCCCTTACTATTCTAGAATTGAAGTAGAGAAGGGGAGAGTCTAAATAATGTTAATAATTCCTTAAAAGAATGTGAATATATGACTAGATTTAATTCATATACTGACTGTGTAATAAGCTAAATGTTAACCTTCGATTTATTTATTAGTACTTTCAGTTTAGTGTATTGCATGCAATGATTATTTAATGCCAAATACCAAATAACAACAAACAAGAGTAATAAATTATTAGATGTATGTCATTGACACACGATATGAATGAAATAATTTCATCCAGGTGATACCCAATAACAAGCTAGAGATATGATGTAGTCATTAACTCTTTTTTTGTAAAACTTTCTCTCTCTACTGGGTTCATTACACTCACTGCATACATATGAGCAACACTTTTTTCTTTTTAAAACATATACATGTACATGTGCATGCATAAGTGTACACATATGCACCTTTATAATTTTGCTGCTCTTTACAACCAATCTGCTGGAATCTCTTGTCTAATCTTCATTGTAGCTCATTCCTCATCTCTACTTATTCCTCAATCCATTCCTATCAGGCTCCTATAAAGTAGGTTGCTGGAGCTGGCCATACTGGTACTCTCTGCCAGTTGTTAAATTTTCAGGAACACTTTGAACCTAACATAGCATTATTAAAAATAAATTAGTATAAAAAATTTACAATAAAATAAATTTTATTAAAACAAAGACAGCAATTATTCAAAACTTATCACTTCCTAATTTTCTTTCTATAAGTCATATTCTGTGTCCTCAAAGTTGTTAATATCCATTGTATCTGTGTGGTCTAAATTTCATATAATGGATCCCCATAACAATTTGTATCTCCACATACTGTGTATTTCTTCCAAAAACTAAGAGCCTCATATCGGCCATGGTGGGAGTATTCACACCACAGAATTTGGCAAATGCTGAAAGTCAGTGTTTTTTGCTTTGATTTGTGTATTGTCTTCCCAAAAACAGGTGATTAAACAGCATCACTTCTACCAATAGGATTCTACTGACCCATTCTAATGCAACTGAATAATTATGTACCTGCTGAATCGAAATGGATTTTTCATTTCTTAGCTTCCTCAACTCCTTGGCAGTATCTGATTCTGTTGTTTACCCCTATTCCATATTTGCTGGATTCTATGAAGACTGTCTTTCCATCTTTTCCTAATACATCTAAGGAAAGATTCTCCTGGTCTTTATAATAGACATACTTTTGTAATCTTACTTGTCTCTTAAAAGTAGGCCCTTCCCAAGGTTCTGCTCTCTTCTTACTCTTTACAACCTCCAAAGATTCTATTAGCTACCCCTATTGTTTTAATTATAATTTACATTTTATAGCACTCAATGTATTTCATAATTCAGGCTTTTATTTTGAAATTCAAACCTTGAATTACATCTCTACTACTATGGAACTTAAATGTTCAAACCTGAACTCCTCTTCTTTTTTCTCTCCAAAACTGTTTCCACTATTTCATTTCTTAGCAGATAGCATGAGGATCCATCATGTCATTCTATCTGAATCCTTGTTGCCATCTTAAATTCCTCCAATTTTCAAAATAACACATCAAAAATACATTGATTCATAGAGATTTTAAACATAGGTTCTTTTCATCCTTTCTTTTCCTGTTTTAGCTGTCTTAGTTTGAACATTTATCAATTCATCAATTTTCTTCTATCTGGAAATTAATAAAAGTAGAAAAGATAAAATATTTTGATCGTGGAGCCTAATTAGTAATTGAGCATAACACTTTTTTAGAACACCGAGAACAAAAATGTAATATCCTTAACTTCAAGTATTTCTCACTTGCCTAAAAATTTTCTTACAACAAGAATTATTCTTTTATTTTATAGAGACTGGGCTTCTGTCACTGAGGGTGGAGTGCAATGACACAGTCATAGCTCATTGCAGCCTCAAACTTGTGGGCTCAAATGATCATCCTACCTCAACTTCCCAAGTAGCTGAGATTATAGATGCACACTACTATGTCCAGCTATTTATTTATTTATTTATTTATTTATTTATTTATTTATTTTGTGGAAACAAGGTCTTGCTGTTTTTCTTGGGCTAGTATTATATTCCTAGTCAAGCCATGCTCCCACCGTGGCCTTCCAAAGTGCTGGGATTATAAGCATGCACCACTATGCCTGGCCCAGGACAAGGATTATCTTGTTCACCAGTATATTTCCAGAGTTTTGTTACCATAGTTCAAAATACTTATTATGTACCTGAAAAGATTGAGTCATGGAATTGACAGGACTCCTAATAAAAGAAACAAAGTTAAAACTAAAATAAAGGCAAAAAAATAATTTTTTCTTTATTTTTCAATTTCTATCAGGGTTATCTCTGATGATAACTGCTGCAGCCACAATTAAAATCTAACATTAATTCTCAGACTGCAAACCTCGTGGTGTTATATAATGTTTGTTTTTGTTTCTGTAATGTGTATTTGAGACAGAAAACCTTTTAAAGCTAAGGGTATGTTAGTAAATGTAAATCTTATGTATTAAATTTATATGTATACATATATATACGCATATATATGTATATCTACACATTGAAGCTTAGCTTTTTTTAACAACTGAAGAAATAAAAACTGCATCACTTTTCTGAAGGGAAAAAGAAAATATCTCACTTTTACTATCAATGTAGGGAATATTCTGAATGGAAAGAAAAACATACAATATGAAAGCCAGAAATATTGAGTAACAGCATACAGCAATAGAAATTTGGATTGGCAAGTGTGACACCAGCCGCATCCAAGTCTTCAAGAATGAAGTGAGGGTGTGAGAATTGCATTATATACGTCAACATTTAAAGACTCAGAGTAAATAAACAAAAATCATGCTCCAACATGGAGTACTGAGTAACTGAAATAATATTGAGATATGATATGTTATATCCTAGTCAATCTACAAATATTTTTGTTTGAATATTTCTTAGTTTGGTCTTGTACTTTAACCTGAAGATAAGTTGCTCATTCCATATCTAGACGCCATAAAAAAATAATTCAAGTCAAACTGTTTCTTTTATGCTCAGTTTTAAAACCCAAATTTTAATCAGGCAAATGCATCTTATTTATGTTCCTATGAACATTTCTCTTCAATTTGCATCTAAATAAATTTACTTGATTAACTTACCAAATATGACTACAGGATATTTCAAATTACACAGATTTATAAAAAAATTGAAATTCCACAAAACATTTTTATTGTATCTCCCAAAATTCTAGCTTACAGGGGTACTGTGTATTTTATCTATTTATTCATCTATCTATTTTGTGTATGTATGTATGTGTCTATCTATCTATCTATCATCAATCATCTATCATTGCAAGCATATTCTTTTACTTATGATAGATTAAGAGTTAATAGTGGCAAAACCATTATCAACAACCTTGTTTTTTCTGTTAAAATAATCTTCAATTTGGGAGGAAAAAAATGTGTCTTGCTAAACTAGGCTGTGATGTTCTGGAGGCAGAATGGTCAACATAATGAGGAAAATTACATATTTCTGGCAATTTCTATAAAGTCTATATCTGTTGTTAATGTCCCACAGATCCTGGTGTTGCTGTCTTTTTCTTTTCCTGCCTTGAACATAGACATGGTGGCTGTACCTATAGTAGCCTCCATGAAATCATAAGGGCAAGTAATCATGACCAGAATGATTGAAAGTAAATATTAAATAAAGCAGATTTAAACAAAATTATGAAATACTATGAAGATATAGAAATCATTTGTATAAGAATGTTTATTGGCAAGGAACTGATAACAATACATGGCAAAAGGTTTAAATGGTGTAACAGTGTCCACAAATATGGTATTATTTTGCAAATATATGGAAGGAAACAGATGTGTGAAAAGTCTGGATATTCCCAGGCAGTGACATAAATAAAGTGAAAGAAGTAGACGCCATCTACTGTAAGTGCAAGGAATAATGGGACTGCATTCTCAGTTATAGGGCTGTGATAAAGCCAACTAAAAGCTAATAAACAATTTATTATTAACATGTACCAGCTTACATTTCTTTTTGTTTGTCTGCAGAAATATCACCTAAGAACTGAACATTTTTAAAATAAAAAAATTGTTAAAATGTCATTTGAATTATTTCACCAAGTGCTTTTAAGCAGTTTTTGTTAACTACTCAAAATGAAGAAGCTTAAAACAACAAATGTATTATTGTATTTCAATATTTGGTGGGTCTAAAGTCTGGGACTTTTGTGTCGAAAGCCTGGGACTTCTCAGGGACCAGATTGTCTCAGCACCACAACTTTTGGGGCCTCTACTAGGATAATTGGAATGGGTGGGGCTAAATCAGTTGATGCTAGTGAAATTTCTCTGTTTTTCTGTCTCTCTGTGCCTCTTTCTTTCTCTCTCTCTCTGTCTCTCTCTCTCTCTCTCTGTCTCTCTCTCTCTCTCTCTCTCTCTCTCTCTCTCTCTCTCCCCCCCACCCCCTCTCTTTCCTCTCCCTTCTCATGGCCTCTTCATGTGGTTACCTTGGGCTGTCACGCAGTCTGGACACAAAGTCCAGAGCTCTAAGAAAAAGAAAGTGGAAATCTGCAAGCCTCTCACAAACTAGGTCCCAAACTAACAGACATCACTTCTGCATGCTCAAAGCCTAGATTCAAGGGAATGGAACTTAGTCCTCACATTTCAAAAGGGGGGATGTCAAAGAATTTGTGACCATCTTTAATCTTTCACAGTATTTGTATGTGTTTATATGTGTATTGCTAAATGGTCAGATATCTTCCAATTAAAATGAAACTCAGTACAGCTTAAATTAAAAACAAAGAAATTTTAACTGAAAAGTTGAAGCAAGTCACATATACTATTACCTTTTTCAAAGTCTTTAATCATCATTTACATTAATGCTTTACAAACTGTTCTATTGGAGTCCAGGGCTTTCTAGCTGTTTAGAGAACTCAGGAAAGAGGGTGCTGAATGATTGGCATTTCTCACATATGCCCAAAGCCCATAGCAAATTCATCTTCAAAACAAAAATGTGTGTGTTATTAATACATGTGGCTGAATCTTCAAGATTATTTTATTTGAAGGAAAGAGTCCATATATATGAAAATATAGAAATTCCTAAGCTATATCAGGGGTCTCTTCAAATATTAATATAGATTTAGTTATAAATGTCATGTTGTTGTAAATATTATCTGCACAATAATGCATTTGTATAGATGGAGACTCTTGAAGGAACACATGTATAATATATTTTAGTTTTAAATTATTGAAAAAGACCTTAGACCAAATAAAATATAATATTGATAATAATGAATAAATTTCATTAATTCTGCTATTCTATCTTTGATCATCTTCATTTTGTGATTTCATAATTTATAAACCATTATCAGTTTATTTCACCACTGCATTTTAATGGATGTCATACCTGAAAAATATACCATCAAAGATGTATAGAACTAAAAGGAAGAAAGCTTTCACTATTGATGATCTCTTTCTGCTGATCAGCATGTATAACCTAAACAACCAACTATTCACAGATTTTTTATTGAAAAGATGCTAATAACCAACCACTTATAAGTGAATGAGAAATTATTGAATAGTAAATTTGTTTAAATTTCTCCTGAATCTAGTTGTTGAGAAGATTTTAAATAGGTAAGAAAATTCTATTTTCAATTACCTTTTTGGTTTTTTTGTGTGTGTGTTACATGAGGGATTTTAAACCTAACTTACTAGTCTTATTATAACAATAAAATTATGTGATAATTGGCACAATTTCAAACACCTGTTTTTAAAATGGCAATGTCTATAGCAAAAGCTTGTTTTGAAAAGCAATAACTTTCCCACTCATTGTTTAAAAGGTCACCTTTCTGTTGACAGAACAGAACTTTAATATTTATTCTCAATTTTATAACATCTCATCAATAGGTTATTACTGGAAGTCACTTGTCATTCAACAAAATGTCAACAAATTCAGTGCACAAATTTTGTAAAATAAAAATACGAAATTCAGCTTTAACATTCACAACTCTTTTAAGGATTATGTGAAGGTGACTAGTAAAATACTAGGCTGCAAAAATTTTAATGATAATAACATGTCAATAAAAAATATGATAAAACTTTATAATCCAAATGTGTTATATTAAAATACTAATCATATTTAGGGAATTTTGATACATAATTATGGAATATCAAAATAAACTGAAAGCTTATGCAACAGTGAGAGAACAGTGACAAACCCTATGTCCTATGGAATTCAAGCATCCCTGAGAATACACATTCTATAAAATGAGCAAGAGTCTCAATGACAAGCCATATATTGAGTTGTGAAAACTAAATGCTATTGTGATGTTTTCATTTGTATAAATATATAGAGTACAAGTGCAATTTGGTTACAGGCATAGATTACATAGTGGTTAAGTCAGGGATTTTAAAGTATCTGTCGCCCAAACAATGTACATTGTACCCATGATGTAATTTCTCATCATCTACCCTCCTCCCAACACCTCATCCCTTCCAAGTCTCCAATATCTGTTATTCCACACTCTATGTCCATATGTACGCATAATTCAGGTCCCACGTGTAAATGAAAATGTGATATTTGTCTTTGTTTATGAGTTCAAACAAATACATTCTTATATGTCTTCCTTTGTTTCTATAGAACACATGAGAAACAGCCTGAGGTGTATGCTTGCCACTTGTAGACAACCTGTCCATAGTCTGCCCTGTAAGGAACTATGTAATCTCTTACAATCCAGTCAATGTAACATTACTACAGAAAGAGAAAGGCTCCTGAAGCCAGTGCTCAAAAGCTTTATGTGCTTTCCCTTGGATAGACAGAATCCGCAGATGACATACTGTAGCAGTCAGGGCCCACTATTTTCATATCTAAATCAGCCTTTCCGCATGACCTTCCCCAGAAAAATGAATTATATGTATCAATTATATAAAGATATTGCTTTCCACTGGATGTAGCTGTTTTCCTATCTCAGGGCTTTTACTATTTCATTATCTTCTGCTCCTCTCTTACCATAATCACTGCCTCCACAAATTCTACTTCTTTCAAATCCACCTTACCCACGACTTTTTCCTATTTTCATTCCCCTGATTTGGGAATATGTGTGTATTTGATCAAGCATGTACACGATCTAATCTTGTATCCCAGTGACACAAAGAAATAAAGACTAGCTTCAGGGCAATATGGGAAAATGCCCTTTTTCTCCCACTATATTAAAGGGAAGTACTGTGACTTTCACATGTTTATGTTATTTTAAACACACATATCTGGATATATCAGGGGTCTGATAGGTTTGTTGAATTTAAATTTTACTCACTTATGAGGACTTTTACTCATTAATATAAGAAAATATATTTAAAATAGTTTTCTAGTATCTCTAGATCAATAAAAGTATAACTTGTCAATTGGTAAGCTTTCTGCCAGTCTAACTTTAGAGACAATAGTAATTTGTCTTTCCTTGCTCATTTATGCCATTATAAATTTTTGTTTCATTTATATTAATAATGATTTGTGTGTTGTGTTAATTTCTATAATAAAGTTGTGATTACCATTATTTTCCTAAAGGAGTTAAAGTAAACATAAGAAACTATGAATACTATTATAATAATTTTTAAACATAAAGGGAAAAATGAATAAAAACCTTTAATTGCAGAAGGAAATACTCCAGTATTTACATACTCAGTAAAAGAAAAAAAATCTGTACCATAAATGATTACTAAGCCCTGAGAAATTCAGTGCACAGTACACAATTTTCCTAGTTACTCAGGCACATAAAATAAATAAACCCCGAACTTGACATTCCAGATACCTTACAAAATTCTGGAAGACAATGATGTATTTTTAAAGCCACTTAATAAGCCTTCAGCCACATTTCCTTTTTGAAATAAACTTTTTCCAATTAAACTGTAGAAGTGAAAACAGTTTATGCCTTTATTTGATGTGATAACCCCATATGTCAGAGTTATGGCATACAATTCCAGATAACACAAAGAAATAAAGACTAGCTTCAGGGCAATTTTTTTCTGGTATACAATTTTATGATTATAATAAATATTTCTTTATTAAAATCTTGTGTTATCTGTTGATAGAAAGTGCATTAGGTTTTGAGTGGACATTGAAAGCTCTGCTGTAGATTTTAAATTGGGTTTTTACAAAATACTTCACTGACATGAGTATTGAACTCAGAGGATTACTTGAGAACCCCATAGAAACGTAATCTTAAAAACATATTCCTGTCCTTGAGTGTAATTTTTTATTAAATGGCACTTTTTTATTGATGACATTATTTCCTATTGACTTCTTATTTCTAAGGTAAGCAACTAACATTTTAAAAGGCAAAAACATATGAATAGAAATAGGTTGCTTGGGCTCAATAGAATTGAGTTCTTTTTATTTTATGTTTTGAGACAGAGTCTTGCATTGTTGCACAGACTGGAGTGCAGTGGCGTGATCTCAGCTCACCACAACCTCTGCCTCCTGGGTTCAGACGATTCTCATGCTTCGGCCTACAGGCGCGCACCACCATGCCCGGCTAATATTTGTACTTTTAGTAGAGACAGGGCTTCACTATGTTGGCCAGGCTGGTCTCGAACTCCTGACCTCATGATCTGCCCGTCTTGGCCTCCCAAAGTGCTGGGATTACAGACGTGAGCCACTGCGCCTAACCAGAGCTGAGTTCTAGTCAAGGTTATCAAAATGCTTATTTGATCAGAAAGAAGTGTTGTTTTTCAACATGAGCAGTTGTCTCTTGGTTTCTTGAATCACTGGAGACCATTTAGAATGAGTCGTCCGGGGATTTACTGCTAAGAATAAGAAAGTGAGTTCGAATATGATTATTCTAAAGAAGAAAAAGTTTGTATACCTCAACAGTGAATATACTTGTCTAAAAAAGAATATTCCTATAAATGCTAGAAAGTATATTCAAATATTTTATAAAGCTACTTTAAATGTATGAATGCTGAAATTACCAAAGATAGTTTATGATCTGTGGCAAGTCTTCAGTTTATTTCAATTCTGAAGGAAATATTAAAGTACATAATATGAAAAAGGTGAACATAATATCATTTCCTATAATAATTGTGAAACATTTGGAAATTTATATAGTCATTGTGTTCCAATGGGAAACAGAAAACTTTCTTAGACATATTACTTAATCATTTATTCATCAATTAAATATTGTCTAATATATCCGTCACAGTGCTTAACCTTGAAAGTACCTCCCATCACCTAATTTCAAGGAGCACCAAACCTAGTAAAGGAAATAAATGCATTAATCACAAATGCAAATGTGCAGATTACATGAAAAGGAAGAAGGGACAGCTATTTCAAACTCAAGTCAATTAGAAATGGCTTCGCAGAGGAAGTGAGAGTGGACCGAATTTCAGTAGGTGTGTAAAGATCGTTTAGACACAGAGAAGAGAAAATGAGATACAATAAATGCTAATAAACGCATGCTGTGCCCGGGGGGAACCAAACCAACATGGGCTTTGAAAGCTTAAAATACAGGGCGCCACATGACTAGATATGTATCTGGATGTTATTGAAAGTGACCTGTGAATGAAGGAACACCCTAGAAAGTTTTTCAGCAAAAGAGTAGAGTTGTTAAATTGCATTTTAGAAAGACACCTGGAGGCTTTGTAACCTGTAAACAAGAGGGGCAAGGAGAAAGCACACAGAGTGCCAAACAGAAACTTTAAAATAGGGTCCTAAATGACCATGTCCTGCATTATTTTACGGATGCCCTCTCCACCTTCTCCACCCAGGATACTCTGTTCTAGCCAACATGGCTGCAGTGGTCATTCATGAACACAAAATGTACTCAAAGCTTTTGGATTTTTTGTTCCTTCCTCCTGGAACGTTCTTCCCTCAGTCATCCAGAAGATGTTTTCCTGAACATCGTTCAGGGCATTGCTCAAATTCCATTTTATGGGCAGTCTGTGTAAATGGCACCTCTCTCTCTACCACCCCATACTGCATCATTCTCTATCCCTGTACTCACTTTCTTTTTCGACATAGCCCTTCTTGCCACCAGCCATAATCTAAATTACTTTGTTTTCTGTGTTCACCGACTAGAATGTGATTTCCATGAGAGAAGGAAACTTGTTTGGCTTACTACTGAATCTCCAGAACCTGCAATGGCATATGACATATAAAAGACACTCAGTAACGGAGTGAATGAATAACAATACTAATAATAACAATGACAATCACTATTAACATTTATTAAGCACTTACCATGTGTCACATATTGTCTTAATTAGGCCCTTAATACATGTGATCTGAATTAAGCATCCTAACCTGATGATCATATTATAACAATTGTTCATTTATATATGCAACAGGGATTGGAAAAAGCCTTAATAAAGTGTTATTAAGGAAAATGTAGAGAAAGTTAATTTTAAAAATATGTAGATATAAACTTGGCAAGATTTAGTGAGAGAAATAAAAGTTAATGCCCAGGTTGTACACTTATGTAACATTTATGGAAAATTATTGCCATCAACTTCGAGAATACAAAAACAGAAAATAAAGGGCAAACTGTTGTATTCAACTTTTGCACAGGTACAACAAGCAGCAAAAAAATTACATCACCAGCTGGGCACGGTGGCTCACGCCTGTAATCCCAGCACTTTAGGAGGCTCAGGCCAGTGGATCACTTGAGGTCAGGAGTTTGAGACCAGCCTGACCAACATGGAGAAACCTCATCTCTACTAAAAATACAAACTTAGCTGGGCATGGTGGTGCATGCCTGTAATCCCAGCTACTCGTGAGACTAAGGCAGGAGAATCACTTGAACCCAGGAGGTGGAGGTTGCGGTGAGCTGAGATCGTGTCATTGCGCTCCAGCCTGGGCAAGAAGAGCAAAACTCCGTCTAAAAAAAAAAAAAATTATATCACCAATTCCAACCACATATTTGCTCTTGTTCTACAATGTTAAACTTTACAATGTTGACATTTATTTTATTTTAATTACACACATAATAAATGAAGCAAAAATAGTTAGGTCCAGTTAAGACAAGCAATTTTTATTATCAGTAATTGTTTATGCTTTAAAGAGAAGACAAATTGTTATTTTCTCAATTGGGTCATAAAAGGGAAAAAAATTCAAGCCAAAATTAAAGTCAAATTTTTTTCAAGTATGTATGCTTCTAATTTTGGGGACATTTTTGTTAATTTGTTTATTGTGAAGTCTCAGCAATCCTTTATAGCTAGTGAGGTAAATGAATGGTTTGTCTTCTATAGTTGATTATTTTCTCTTAAGACTAAGACTAAAGAGAAAATCTGTGATTTTTCTCTTTTTATTATTTACTTACATTTAAGAGAAAATAAAATAAAATGGGTTGGCAGATTTCAAAAGAGTCTTGTTCCATAAAGAAGAGCCTCTGTTTCTATGTTCTAAATTAGTACAGCATAGACCGCTACATTCCTAACATGAGAAGCTTGGCATAGGGTATGTCAGTGTATATGAGTGAAGATTACAACTTTTTTAATTAGAAAAATTTTAACATGGGTCATCTGGTAACTAAAGAATATTGCCATTTTTATTTGCCTTATAGCAACTTGTTTCTATTTCCAAATTATCTGCCATTATTCTTAGACACAGGTACACTACACAAGACCTCACACCAAATGCATATGTTAACTTAACAAGCATATTTGCTTATAGCTGTATCTAGTAATGTGTTAGAGTTCTCCCCTGCTCCACATTTAGAGACATCACATTGGTAGCTGGAAATAAATCATGGTAAGAATATTTACACCAAGGAAATTAGCAAACAGTATAAGCAGGGGTGTGTGTGTGTGTGTGTGTGTGTGTGTGTGTGTGTGTGTGTTTCTTTTATCCAGAAGAACTGGTTGTTAAACATTTACCAGCATATGACTGGCTATATCTCATTATTGATCATTTAAAGACTGTATCATTATATTAATAAATCTTCAAAAGTAAAAATAGGTAAGATAGAATGATATTATCAAAAATAAAATCTTTCCAATTGTGCCCAAATTAATGTATTGAAATTAGTAAAAAGTATGTGACACTTAGCTAAACTAAAATACACATAAATTAGTTTAAGGGGTCTGAAATCTATAAACTACTGACTCTTTTTCTGGAAATTTTTGCATTCAACAAAGACAGAAGTGATTTTCAGTCACACTTTTCTATTCAAAGATGGCTAGTTACCACAGTGCTATCATTTATGACTCAATACTGGAAGTAAGTTTCTGTTTTTTTTTCCAGAGACTCTCTTATTCATAACTTCTTCCAGAAATTCCTGCATTAAAAAGTGTCATCAATGAACATAATCTTTTGATGATTCAAAAGGCACATACAAAATCATATTTAGTTAAAAATTGAAATTTTAAATCAAATGTCATATAATAATAGTTTTTTTTCAGTATGCTAGTGTTTGAATTACCATGTTAGATATTACATTAATATTTTATATATTATCACATTGAATCCTCGTGCAAGGTCAGAATTATTATCATCATCAGTTTACAAGTAAAAATTAGGGTTCAAGTGTTTGTGCTGTGCTGAGGGATTGATAGCAAAAAAGTGGTTGGATAATAATTGAAACCCACGTCTGAAACCCCAGGTCTCTTTCTCTTGTCTGGTTGTACAATTTGCCCTAATATTCCCTACATTAATTATCCTGGGACAAAAATGGAAGAGAAAAGTCATTTGAAAATCCCAAAAAGTGCAAAATAGAGTCCTGATGCAGAAAAAAGTTTAGAAGATAACATTTGAGAGGCTTTGTTTAGTGATGGAGTCAGACAGATCTTAATAGATATCTTGTTCCATCAATCAGGTGAACTGTGTGAATATGGGAGAACTATTTGATCTCTCTGAGCCTCAGTGTTATTGACCGTAACACAGTTATGAGAATCAGATATGAAATTGCACACAAAGCCTCTAGTGCAGACTCGGGTAACAGCGAGGGCTCAATAACAGGTAAATATCATTGCTATTGCTGAAAGGTGAGTTAAAATAATAAGTGAAAAGAATATAAATATCACTATTGATTTATTTTCCAAAACCAACTTGCAATTAAGCCAACAACAACACTTTTAGAAATGGGTTTGACTTCAGTAGTCTTCCACTAAGAAACATTTTGTTATATGTTTATGCATATATGATTTTTTGCTTAAATTAAAAAGTAAGGCTCAAGAAAAGAAAAACAAGAATACGAGACAGGGTGAGAGAACTGACCAGTTTTAGATCACTTTAAAAATTGTAATTTCCATGGGAAACTGTGACTAAAATGAAAATGCCACTAAATCAAAACACTATCAATTATTGTAAAATCTGCATAGTATATAGGAATATTAAGTGCATTGTTTAAAATCTGCATAGTATATGTGAATATTAAAGATATTGTTTAAAATATTAAAATATGTAAGAAAAGAGATTGAGTAGGCTTGGTCTTTGCAGAGTGTAGTTCAAAAATAAGTAGTATTGCTTTATATTAGCAAATGCATAATGAATTCATAGGAGTGAACAGTAAAGTGTAAAACTGGAAAATTATAAAATTCAGTATGGGATAAGATAGGAAGTGATTATTATAACTCAGTGTCTTCTGTACCTGCCCCCAAAATGGATCTCAAAATTTAACGTTCTGATAAATACTTTTGCTGCTATCTCACAGCAGTTAATCATGCTTGTTGCACGTGGTAGTACCACCACTTTTCCACAGTCAACACTTCTTAGGTCATGTCAATCTCTGGAAGCAGCACCAGTATCATTTGTTGGCTCTTTTTTCACACTGAAGCAATGAATCGAGGGTGAAAGCAAAGCTACTGTTGATAATTGGCAAGATATATTCAGGACGCGTAAACCTGTTTTCTGAATTAGAACATCCATCAATGTCTCAACCACCCAGTCCATCTGTCTCCTTACTTTAAAATAAAAATGAAAAAAATGAGTATGTGAGAGGCAAGAACTTTTTCAATCTTTGATATTTAGAAATGTACTGATGAAATTCAACGAATTTTTTTTTTTTGGTTTCCTTTCCCATATTTTTATTATCATTGAAATAGTTTTAAATGAATCAGCATTGTGATCCTGAAATATTCACTCCATATAACTTTACTACTTAATAGTATGCATTTTATATCGAAGACATAATAAGGAAATCATAAAAATGCTTTTTCTCTGTGTGTGCAAATCATAAAGCAAATGTACATTGTTTAATGTAATCCTTGAAAAAATGCTATAGAAATTCATAACTGTGCTCTGTCATACTAAGTAATAACCATATGCACAGCCCCGTGCACACACAAACGCACACCAACATTCTCCTTGAAAACAAAGAAAAAGTTTCAAAATTGTCTAAAGGCAGAAACTTTCTTTTCCTAGAAGGAATAGATTTGAGTAAAATTGTTATTCAAATAAATTTATTATCATTTATATTACTGTGTTTACTGAGAAGGTAAAACAAATTTCAGTACTTTCACCTAATTTTAATGCATCTTCTTTTTGTTGAACTCTACCAAGCACAAAGGATTACTGTAAATTTCATCAACTGTGATCCTCACAACAACGTGGCAGTAGGCCGGGCTTGGGTATTCTTTCTCCTCCACAGATAACGAATTTGAGCTTTAGACAGTCACGTGGCCAGTAAGTAATGGTGCTGAAATGATAATGCAACACCTGTGATTCCCATATTGCTGTTCATTTTGTTTTATCAAATTCAGCTAAGCTACAATCACCTTTAAAAATGCTTTGTTAAGTCAAAATGTAATATTTAAAAGAATAAGAAAAGTTAACATGCCAAGGCAAATCAGTCAGGCATTGAATGGGAGACCTGCAACCAAACATGGGCAGAATAAAATCAAATCTCCAATTAACCTTGAAATCTAAGATTGAATAAATTATATTTTTAAAAATAATTACAGCACAATATATTTAAGAAAATAGAACGACATGGGTCATATTTTATAGTGGCAGGAGAGAAAGAGTGATACAATCAGGACTTAAATCGTGAAAAGCCTTAATGCCAATCCAAAGATTTGATATTTTTTCTTATATATCTTATATATATATATATTTCTTTCTTCTAAATCTTATATATCTATATATGCATTATGAAAGCAAGTCTTATGTTGCTATTCAGCGTACACATCTTTATTTGTATTATATAAAATATATGAATAAGTAATATACTTTATTTGTATTTGATACAATACAAATAAAGATGTCTATGCTGAATAGCAACATAAAACTTGCTTTGGTAATATATTATCAATTAAAAATTAGAAATACATTACAACTTCCGGAACATTTTTAGAGAAAACGGTGGGTGATGACACAATTCCCAAAACAGGTATTATGACAAACTGAAAGTCTCTTGGGAAGAGGTGGAGGAAAGATGTTTCATGAAATCTTGTCACTCTGAAGACATAGGGAAAATGAATCACAAATCCCTAATAAAAGATAAATCAGGGAAATAAAGAATCACTGACAGATGGCTTTAATAGAAGAAACTGAAAATTTAAAATTAAAAAAAAAACAGTTTCTAGAATTTTTAGAAAAGCAAATAGAAAAAAAAAGAAATTATTAAGTAATTTCAGCTAGAGACCTCAAGTGCTAAAGCTACTTTTAAGTTTTCAGTTAACCATATTTTCATCTAGGTATGTATTTTTTTTAATATACTTTAAGTTCTGGGATATATGTGCAGAACGTGCAGGTTTGTTCCACAGGTATACGCGGACGATGGTGATTTGCTGCACCCATCAAGCCGTCATCTACATTAGGTGTTTCTCCTAATGCTATTCCTCCCTCAGCCCCCTACCCCCTGAACAAGCCCCAGTGTGTGATGTTCCCCTCCCTGTGTCCATATGTTCTCATTGTTCAACTTCGACTTATGAGTGAGAGTATGCTGTGTTTGGTTTTCTGTTCCTGTGTTAGTTTGCTGAGAATGATGGTTTCCAGTTTTATCCATCTCCCTGCAACTGAGAAGAACTCATCATTTTTATGGCTGTATAGGATTACATGGTGTATATCTGTCACATTTCTTTATCCGGTCTGTCATTGATGGTATTTGGGTTGGTTCCAAGTCTTTTCTATTGTGAATAGTGCTGCAATAAACATACGTGTGCATGCGTGTTTATAGTAGAATGATTTATAATCTTGTGGGTATATACTCAGTAATCGGAATGCTGGGTCAAATTGTAATTCTGGCTCTAGATCCTTGAGGAATCGCCACACTGTCTTTCACAATGGTTGAACTAATTTACACTCCCACCAACAGTGTAAAAACATTCTTATTTCTTCACATTCTCTCCAGTATCTGTTGTTTCCTGACTTTTTAGTAATAATCATTCTAACTGACATGAGGTGGTATCTCATTGCGGTTTTGATTTGCATTTCTGTAATGATCAGTGATGATTAGCTTATTTCATATGTTTATTGGCTACATAAATATCTTCTTTTGAGAATTGTCTGTTCATATTATTTGCCCACATTTTTTTGGAGCTGTTTGATTTTTTTTTCATTGTAAATGTGTTTAAGTTCCTTGTAGATTCTAGATATTAGCCCTTTATCAGATGGATACATTGCAAAAGTTTTCACCCATTCTATAGATTGCCTGTTCACTCTGATGATAGTTTATTTGCTGTGCAGAAGCTCTTAAGTTTAATTAGATCCCATTTGCCAATTTCGGCATTTGTTGCCATTGCTCTTGGTGTTTTAGTCATGAAGTCTTTGCCCATGACTATGTCCTGAATGGTATTGCCTAGGTTTTCTTCTAGGCTTTATATGGTTTTAGGTCTTACGTTTAAGTCTTTAATCCATCTTGAGTTAATTTTTGTAGAAGGTATAAGGAAGGGGTCCAGTTTCAGTTTTCTGCATATGGATTGCCAGTTATATCAACACCATTTATTAAATAGAGAATCCTTTCCCCACTGCTTGTTTTTATCTGATGTGTGGCATTATTTCTGAGGCCTCTGTTCTGCTCCACCGGTCTACATGTCTGTTTTGGTACAAGTACCATGCTGTTTTGGTCATGGTAGCCTTGTAGTACAGTTTGAAGTCAGGTGGCATGATGCCTCCGTTTTTTTTTTTTTTTCTCATGATTATCTTGGCTCAATGGGCTCTTTTTGGTTCCATATAAAATTTAAAGTAGTTATTTATAATTCTGTGAAGAAAGTCAATGGTAGCTTGATGGAGATAGCATTGAATCTATAAATTACTTTGGGGAGTATGGCCATTTTCACTATATTGATTCTTCTTATCCATGAGCATGGAATGTTTTTTCATCTGTTTGTGTCCTTCTCATCCCTTGTAAGTTGTATTCCTAGGTATTTTATTCTCTTTGTAGCAATTGTGAATGGGAGTTCACTCATAATTTGGCTCTCTATTATTGGTATACAAGAACACTTGTGATTTTTGAACATTGATTTTGTATTCTGAGACTGCTAAAGTTGCTTATCAGCTTAAGGAGATTGTGGGCTGAGATGATGGGGTTTTCTAAATATACGATCATGTCATCTGCAAACAGACAATTTGACTTTCTCTCTTCCTATTTGAATACCCTTTATTTCTTTCTCTTGCCTGATTGCCCTGGCCAGAACTTCCAATATTACATTGAATATAGTGGTAAGAGTGGGCATCCTTGTATTGTGCCAGTTTTCAAAGGGAATGCTTCCAGCTTTTCCTCATTCAGTATGATATTCGCTGTGGGTTTGTCATAAATAACTCTTATTATTTTGAGATATGTTCCATCAATACCTAGTTTATTGAGAGTTTTTAGCATAAAGGGCATTGAATTTTCTCAAAGGTTTTTTCTGCATCTATTGAGATAACCATGTGGTTTTTGTTATTGGTTCTGTTTATGTGATGGATTATGTTTATTGATTTGCATATGGTGAAACAGCTTTGCATCCCAGGGATGAAGCTGACTTGATTGTGGTGGATAAGCTTTTTGATGTGCTGCTGGATTTGGTTTGCCAGGATTTTTGCATCAATGTTCATCAAGGATATTGGCTTGAATGTAACTTAAAATCTAATATTTAAAATATTCAAATAAAGTATGATGGAGAGAAATCAGTGCTTCAGCGTCCTATTTATTTGTTACAATAGATATAACTAGACATTTCAAAAATATGAATTGATAGTCTAGTTCTTCCTTTAATTAGAATTAATGAAGATTAATATGTGACAAATCAGGACATAATGGACATTTTTTTCTTTACCATAGAAAAAGATTCAAATTTGAAATATTTGATTCTTAGAGAACAGTGTGGCAAAGTAGCCATCTATCATTGTCACTATCTAAGAAACCCTGTAAAAAAATTGAAAACGTTTTAGTCATTGGATCCATCATGAAATCATTTAAGATAAATCAAATTTCCTTTTCATTCCACCTACTTGAGAATCCTAAATGATCCAATTTATCTTAGATGAATCTATGTTTAACTGTAAGTATAAGGAATTCCATAAAATGGAAAATCCTTACTGCCTAGACAAATGATATACAAAATATTACTTAGCACTTTGTAGGGTAAAATGGAATTATCTCAAAGATAGAAGGATGATTGCATTCTTCAAGTTTCACTAGTTAAAATCAATTTTAATTAAAGTATATCAGTAACTATCCATTGTAGTAGAAATTAGCTATTTCCCAGGTTAAGTTAAAATACAAAGACAAAATAGAATCAAAACATAATTATGTAAAACACAATATTATATAGTGTATAAAGAATAAGTTAAGAGAAGGGAAGTGGCATTAAAAGGATTTACAGTCTTGTGTGTTATAAAGATGACTGATCAATTATACAAATTGGAAATACCTTGCTCTTTCTATGAATATAGCCAATTGGAAAAGGGACATGGTAATTGACTTCAAATCTATTGCCAAAATGACTAATGTGATCAAAAGCATTACTAATGTTCCCTATTTAAGTTAAAAGAGGCCTAAATATCGGGTTTTGTTGTAAAATTATGGTACATTTTAATTCATACAGATAAAGAGAAAATAAAGAAAAAGAGCTTTGTGTCTATCCAGGATGACTTGAAAAAAATTTCATTGAATGATTTATCACTAGTGAATTTTAAAAGTACTGAAAACAGAATATAAATCGTCCCAGCAAAAACTTAGCACCAGGGGTCAGAACAACAAGCTATATTAATTGGATTTGCATAAAAAAGTTTGTATAATAAAAGGAGTTCAAAAATTTTAAATATACTCAACACACACTTAGATTTGTTAGAATGTTAGCCATACCACTTACTAGTTATGACTCATTGAACTGACTTTCATTTCTCTAAAATTAATTTTCTCATCTGTTAAACGGGAATAATACCTACTTTCAAACGTAGTTATTAAATTGGAAATAACATAACAAAGGTATTGTACCAAGTCATTTTCTTAATATTTAATAAACTCTCAAATTCACCCTGAAAACACACAAGATTTACATGAGAGTCTTGCTCTAAATAGTCAATATATTTTCTTTCAAATAGTTCACAAATATTAAATTGTGTAATACCTTGCTGTCCCCTTTAATCCATGTGACCAAGTCCACCACATCCTGTAAGTCTTTGCTCAAACCTAACTTAGCAATGCATACCTGAATTCTAAAATTTATTGACCCATTCCTATCCATAGTATTTGTCATTCCTCTTGGTCTGTTTATTTATTTTTCATGGCATCTATCTCCTTTTAACATAAAATAAATTTTACCTATTTATTTTATTTCTTATTTCTATCTATAAGACTCTAAGTCCCAAGTAATCAAATTTATTTTGCTGTTTTCTTTTATTCACTGATATATTCCAAACAGTTTTAAAAGTGCTTGATATATCTATGCATTCAAAAATGTTTGCTCTTGAATAAATATAATCTTTGCTTTTAAACTTAAGAATTTAAAGATGTGCTCTGCTGTGAATATTGCCCAGAATAGATGTAAACATATAGGATGAAAATTAACACTATTTAAACATTTACAAACAAGCAAACAGCAGAACAACAAAATGTCCCACACACAATAAAAGTACTAATCTAATCTGGAATTGTTATTTATCCCCCAGTAGCATTACAGTAGCCACTTACACAACATCACTATGTATTTCCAGTCATTTTCCTTAACTCACTGAATTGCTTTTTGACTTATTTGTCTCCACATATGTATATTTGGGGATACTGTTTAGTATGTCAGTCTCTTATTCATAAGGTTGTTCGGAATTTTTGTTGTTATTAAATAAAATATTAGAAGTATTTTCATCACATGAACTGTCTATTTAAGAGCAAAATATATAAAGTCAGGGAAGGTTTTAGATATTCAAACTCAGAAATTCATATTCGTCAAAACTTTCTAACTAATCTAGGTGATGTAAGGCTGATACTGTCCATGGATTCCATAGTATTTATTTTATTTCTTTCAGCATAGTGCTGTATTTCAGATATGCATGCTCTTAATTTTAAAAGATTTCTCACTGGGATGTGTCTTGCATTTACATAATGTACAGAAAGAGGAACATTTAAAATTGTTGAAGATATGTATATTTAGAATCTTTCATGAAATATTACATTTATGATTACTACACCCCTCTTTATCCCTGACCCTTCCAAACTGGCTCAATATATTTTTTTGGCCTGGAGGTAATATTAGACTCAGCTAAGCCATAGACATATTTCTTAGAAAAACAAATGTTTCCTAGAAATCCCAGAACAGGCAGATTCTGAATCACTTTATTCTCAGAAATCTGAGAGAATGCAAGTTCAAAGAAATGATAATATAAGGCACAGTTTGTTTTATTGAGAATAACTTAGGAGTTGATCTGTGTCTAGCTTATACATAACTATGAACAATGAAATCTGAAATAACCATTCAGACATCTCACTTTCTTAAGTTCAGCTAAACACACAAAACAAGCTTATTTTACACAAAATGAAGAAAGGGACTAGTATACACAAATCACTGCCACTGTTTCCAGAGAATAACAAGTTGAATAAGGAAAAAACCTAGTTCTGGAGAGTCTATTATTTTTTAAAAACCAAAGGAAAAATAGGGTTATAGGGGATATAAAAAGAGGGACTGTTTAATTCTGACTGCAGAGATAAGTAGAGGCATTATAGAGAAGGTTGCATTTCATAAAGCACTGATGGGTCTTTGTGGTGGATGAGGCAAAGGATTTTAACTAAAAATAAATAACATGGAAAAGGCATATGCAATGATATAAATGTTGGTGTCCACCTAAAATGTATATGCTGAAACCCAATACATGATGTGATAATAATACAAAGTGGGACCTTTGGGAAGTGATAAAGTCCCACCTTCATGAATGAGATTAGTGCTTTTATAAAAGAGACTGAGGGATCACCCTTTTCTCTTCTGCCATATAAAGACACAATTAGAATGTCCTATTTTAAATACTGAGGGGAAGCCATCACCAGAAGTAGAATCTGTTTGTGACTTGGTCTTATACTTATTTCTTCAAGAATTGTGAGCAAGAAATTTATGTTGTTTATAAATTATCCAGTCTAAGAAATTTTGATACAGCATGGTGAGCAGAATAAAAGAGGATATAAGCATGAAATTGCTCAGATTATTAGAGAATTGCATAGACACCCACTTTGAGTGTCAGGAAGACATCTATAGACAAGAAAAAGCTGGTGAAAGAAAATTGAGTGAATTGGTTGAAGCCATATATTTTTAGAAACTTAAATGATAAATTTAAGAAATTAGATTTTATAGTATGTTTACCATGAAAGTTTTGAAAGTATTTGAATAGTGTTCTTATTTAGAAAAATAATTGTTATAGTCAAAAGTATAATGACTAAGGATTGAATATCAATTAAAATTTTAAGTGAATGACATTATTACATTGGGGTAATAATAGTGGCACTAATGTCATATTTTTTCATCACATATTCTTACTTAAAATTTGGTCATTATATAATAGCCCTTGAATTATATTCTTTTGGTACATAAACATGTTCTTGATGTCACTCTGAAGATACTGCATCACTCATTTCAGGAAACTACAGATATAATTTGGTTCAAAATTCATACAAGACAATGATATCGTCATTAACTAAATGCAATAAAGTGCCAAAGTTAGACTGGGTAAAGCATTATGAGAATATATTGTAAAGGGAAGGCTTTTCAAATGGAAGTAGAGTGATTCTTTATAACAGATTATAAATTCCCAGTGTTAAGTCAGAGAGTCTAACTACAATTTATAAAAGCAAACAAAGGCTGGATGAGGTGGCTCAAGCCTATAATCCCAGGACTTTGTGAGACCAAGGATCACCTGAAGGGCAGATCAGCTGAAGTCAGAAGTTCAAGACCAGCCTCGCCAACATGGCGAAACCCCGTCTCTACCAGAAAATGCAAAAATTAGCTGGGCATGGTGGCACATGCTTGTAGGAAGAAAGTTGGGAGACTGAGGTAGGAAAATCGCCTGAACCTAGGAGATAGAGTTTGCAATGAGCCAAGATCGTGCCACTGCACTGCAGCCTGGGTGACAGAGCAAGACTCTATCTGAAAAACAAAACAACAACCACAAAAAGCAGACAAACAAAAAGTCACTTTTTGTACATAAAGAAAAAAATATGGAATTCTTAGGAACAAATCTAACAAAACATGACTCTGTAAGTCAGGGTTCCCAGGCCACAGATGGGTACTGGTCTATGGCCTGTTAGGAACCGGGCCACACAGCAGAAAGGTGAATGGCGGATGAAGAAGCAAAGCTTCATCTATATTTACAGCCTCTTTCCATAGCTCTCATTACTGCCTGAGCTCTGCCTCCTGTCAGATCAGTGGTGGCAGGCGATTCTCATAGAAGCATAAACCCTATTGTGAACAGCACATGCAAGGAATCTAGGTTGCATGCTCCGTATGAGGATCTAATGCCTGATGATCTGTCAGCGTCTCCCAACATCCCCAGATGGGACCATCTAGTTGCAAGAAAGAAAGCTCAGGTCTCCCACTGATTCTACATTATGGTGAATTACATAATTATTTCATTATATATTGCAATGGAATAATAGTAGAAATAAAGTACACAATAAATGTCATGTGCTTTAATTATCCCAAAACTTTCCCCCATACCTGGTCTGTGGAAAAATTGTCTTCCATGAAACCAATCCCTGGTGCCAAAAAGGTAGGGGCTGCTGTTCTAAGGGGTACTAGAAAACTTTGTTCGGATAAATTAAAGAAAATCTTCAGAACCTGAACAAGATATATAAATAATTGTGAAGAGAAAACAAAATTTATAGTTGGGTCTCAATAGTGTAAAAATACCAATTATCCTGAAATTTCTCTATACATCAGTGTAATCCCAATCAGAATAACAACTTTTTTGGAATTAAGTAAGCTTATTCTAAAATTTAAGAGTAGGGAAACTTCTAAGAAGAAAACAAGTGGATTAACTAAGTCTATTAGATTCTAGACATACTACAATGTTACACAGTAATGTAGACAATGTGATAGCTAAAATAATGGCCTCACTGATATCTCCATGTTCTTATTACTAGAAACTATGAAGATGTTGTTATATATGTTAAAATGGATTGTCAGGATTTGACTAAGGTTAAAAACCTTAAAATAAGAAGATTGTTCAGACTGGATGGGACCAATCTAATGAAAAAGGAAAGAAGAAAAGTTGTTGAGAGTTGTTGGAGAAAGAAGCAGGAGTGATTCAAAGTTTAAAATTGTCTCGACTTAACATTGCTGAGGAAGATGGAATAGAGGTATGTAGGGAGCCTCTGGAACTGAGAACAGCCCTCAGTGCTATAACAAGAAACAAATATGCCAATGACATAAGCAAGAAGACTAATTCTCTTCTAGAGACCCCAAAAGGGAAGGCAGCCCCACCAACATGATTATTTTAGCCAGTGAGACTTGTATCAGATTTCTGATCTACAGAAATATACAATAAATTTTTGATGTTTAAAACCACTGAGTGTGTGGTTGTCTGTAATGGAAACAGTAAGAAACTAATACAAATACAGGGTGTTGGAGAAAACTAGTTAGATAAGGAAACAAAATTGAAAGTTCAGATGTATATCCATATATAAGCATATATGTATGTGAATGCTTCATATATATAAGAGATGGTTTTGAAAATCAATGATGATATAATCATCTTTTCAGTATATGATACTAGGATAAATCAGTGGTCTTGAAAAATATTATTTACATTTCTAAATATAAAAAGCAAAGTATAGTAAAGATCCTAGAAAACAATATAGGAGGGTATCTTCATGATTTTTATAAAAAAAAAAAAACATTAAAATGTGAAAAGTCAGTCTTGGTTGAATTTAAAGAAAGCAAAATATGTGAAAAGGCAAGGTTCAGAGTGAGAGAATATATTTTCAATATATACACACAGATAGATAGATAGATAGATAGATAGAAGGATAGATAGATAGACTTTCAACATATTTATATATGTAGTACATATATGTGAAGAACTCCTATTAGTGTCCAAGAAAAGTCAGACTACTCAACAGAATATTTGCTAAGAAATATTAACTTTAATAAAGAACAAATTCAATTGACAAGTAGATAGAATAGGAGTCGATTTCATTAGTAATCAAGAAAATGCAAATTAAACTAAAAGGTCCTCTCCAAAATAACACACACATTAAAAAAAGTAGAAAGAGAAGAAAAGAAACAAAGAAGTTGAGAAAAGAGAGAAGGAAAGAAAGACTGATAATACTAAGTGTTTTTGAAGATTTGGACCAATTATGTCTGTTATTTATTGCTAATGAGGAAGTGATTAAAAACCACTTTGAGTAACAGTTTATCAAATCTAATAAGTGTGCAACTATACATATGCCATGAGCTTTTAATTCTATTCCCAGGTGCTAACCACCAGAAACATGACATTCAATCCAGAATACATTTACAAAAATATGGATAGCAGCATAGTTCATATTAGCCTCAAGCTAGAAATATTGCAAATATTTATAAAATTAGAAAAAATAAATATAAAATATGTTTTACAGAGCAATGAAAATGAACAAATTACATCTACATATAACTGCATCATAGTAAGGATGGGAAGCATCTTAAAAACAAAATTTTCAGTTAAAGAAATTTGCATCAATCAACATAGAGTTTAATTACCACTGAGATACAATTTAAAACAAGAAAAAGTAATTAATATTGCTTAGATACAGACACTTATTTGCCATAACTATAAAGCAATGAGGTGATTACATGAAGAGTCAAGATGATAGTTACTCTAGTGGTTGAAAGGAGATTTTGATTTGAAAGGCAATCATTGACTGGGCCAAGCTGGAAAAATTCTCCTGTGTTTACATAGGTGTTTGTTCTACAATGTAGTGTTTATATTTCATGTATTTTTTCTTTGTGTGTCTGTGTGTGTATAAATATATACATATATATATAAATTTGAAAGAAATAAAGTTAAATTATTTTCCTTCTCTACAGAAAGCCAGCAATGCCTTCAAGTTTCACTGGACTTAAGCTAGAAGTACTCACAAGGGTGTGCAAGGGTTTACCTTATGTGGCCAGAATTACCTAACTGATCGCGTCTCTTACTGACCTTCTTTTCTACATTCTACTTCCCATATAATGACCTTCTTGCTGTTTTTTGAACACATAATTCCATTTTTGGGCTTTCTACTTGTTCATTTCTCTTCCCCAAACATTGTTTGTGAAATTATTCTCTTTCTCCTTGACTTCCTGTAAGTCTTTGCTGCCGCCTCAGTTTATCAACGAATACCCTATTTACTACTGTAAAGGGCCATTGCTCTGATCTCTTTTGCTAAAGTTTTATACTCACCTCCTTTGCCTTATGTTTCTCTATATTTTTATGATCATTTGGCCCACTACACATTTTACTTATGTATGTAGTAATTCGTTTGTTTGTTTTCATCTTTTATGTAAAAATGGAAGCTACATGAGAAGAGGGAATTCCTATTAAATCAGCAACTGAATAATTGAGCTAATATTTATGATATATGTCTTTCTCATGACTTCAAATGGTTAAGCCTATAAGGAACATAAATTTGATGATCAGTAGGCATTTATTTTTGAGTGCTTACAATATCTGTTAGTGGTATTTTTTATAGAAGTGTTTTTACAAGAGATTATTTTATAAGAAATAGTTTATGTTATTTATTAGGAAAGTCATTAGGATCCTGAATCCAGACTTGCATTAAAAAAGCAAACTTTTATTGTGAATAAAATGTTGCTCTTTTTAGAAACATATTTACTATGACAAGATTGCGTTACTCTACCACAGAAATACAGCATCTCAGGATTTACCAGAGTAAGGATGTCAATAGACTGCACTTCATCCACAAAGCCTATACTTGAAAGCAGAGTGAATGCTATACATGCAAAGAATAATTGTTAGTAATTTTGTAAATACAAAAACTTGGCATATTTCGCTAGCAGAAGGAAACTAACTTTGACAGCTTGACATATTTTAATCGACAGACTATTTCAGGTACCAAAGTGAGCAAAAGAAAATACAAGAATAAGAGGAAATTGGGAATAAGAGGCAAAGAGAATCAAAGAAATATTGGAAAGAAATGGAATAATGTATAGGGATCTACAAAAGTATAAATTAAATTATGTTAGAGCACTGGGAAATATGAGAATGCTATGAAGTAGAATAATTAAAAGTTAAGAGGAATGGAATAAATGGTGAACCAGAATATGTAAATATCAAAAATATTAATACATTTGTTCAAAAGTATACAAGTCTTAAAACATAACTAGTTGAATCCAAGAATAAACATTGACCTGTCCGAAAAATAATCAGTATCTGTCATTTTCCTCCTTTAGAGGTATTATTGAAAAACAACAACTATAGAAACAACAATTTTAAATCCCTTAAAAGTAACATTGGAGAAAAATCTAAAATCTAGTATTTTGGAAAAGGTGATATGAAAGTCAAATGGGCAAAATATATCAGCAGAGAGAAATCGTGAAAAGTGGCCATTTTTAAGTGTTGCCTATGTTAATATCAGTGAGTTGGACAAGGTCTAGTAGAAGACAGGTGAAGCAAGCTTACTATTTAGAATGTAAAAACAATGGTTGTTACTGGAAGTGCTGCTATAAAAGTGAGAAAGTCAAGATAAATTATACGTACAAACACGTACATGCAAACAGAGTTACCATATATTTTACCTACTGAATTTTGGACTCTAAATGATGGCAAAATCCAAGAGATAGTGATGAAAAGAGTAAAATACTATAACAGTCTAAAATAGCAGAAAGCATTCATTTCACCAAAGGTAAAAGTAAAAAAAAAGTACATAAATGTTAAAAATGTACCAAACCTACTCTTAAGCCATGTTTACAAAATTACTTCCTGGGAGCCATCATACTCTTTATACATATATCCTATTAGTAATGTAATGGAACAGGGTACCTTAAGGAAAGTAAGTTTTTTAAACCCAAGTTAATTTTTTTTAAAAAAATTAAAAACGATTAACTTTTAGTGCCACTATCGGTTATAAAGAAACAATGATAAATCAATGTAAGCCAGAGATGACAGAAAACATTTATTGATTTATCCGATGATTTACTTCCAAAGTCCTATTATACTTTTTACCCTATTATTTTGAAAAAACAGCTAATAATATAGTTCTTCCATGTTCAACTTAATACAAAATGTATTTTATAATAAATATTAATAAAACATCCTATTTTAAAATATGATGCATTGCTATGCATTACTATTAAGTGCAAATAAATCAATCATTTTTGTGTCTTTCTTATGATTATATAAGGCAATGTAACAGGTGCTGTGGAATAGAAAACTTCTGCCACCAGAAATCTGACACAGTAATGTGGAAGAAAAACAAACATGCATATGCCTTTTAAATTTATAATTCATTGAGTGCTTATAAGCCTCATTAAACTTATTGTGTACAGTCTGTCATGCAAATACAAACATCTCTGAAATGATAAATTTATAAGTGCATAAAATTCATATCCCAAAGAAAGAACACTGAAAGTTCAGAAGAGGGAGATATTTTTATTGTCAGGAGTGTATCCCAAAATGGTGTCTCAAGATAATTTGTTTTAAAGCTTAAAAAGGGGTAGTATTTGAACACACAGAGCAAAATATAGTATTCTATTTACATGCAATACTGCCAGCCAAAGATACATAGAAATGTTCAAACAGAATTGAAAAAAAGTTCAGTTGGAATGTACCAAATGTCGATGATGGAAAATAGTAGGAGAAAAAAGGTCAGACTGTTTCAAGTTCTCCATACCCAATAAAAATAGGTAAGATAAAGGAAATTAAATTTTCAGCTTTTGTCATCATTGTTTTTGTTGCTGTTATTTTTCAACTCATTATTTGATGTAGAAAGTATTATCATTGATATTATTACTGAAAATCAGGTAAAAATGTAGTCAATATGTTTTGCATTAATTCTACATATATTTGATAAATGTTTAATTACAAGCAAAGATAAACATGTCATACTAATTGTAACTGTTATTTATTGATATGGTTTGGCTCTGTGTCCCCACCCAAATCTCATCTTGAATTGTACTTCCATAATTCACATATGTAATGGGAGAAACATAGTGGGAAATAATTGAATAATGGTGGCAGTGTCCTCCATACTGTTCTTGTGATTGTGAATAAGTCTCACAAAATCTGATCATTTTATAAAGTGTTCCCCTGCACAAAATTTACTCTTGGCCTGCTGCCATCCATGTAAGACATGATTTGCTCCTCTTTGCCTGCTGCCATCATTATGAGGCCACCCCAGCCACATGGAATTGTAAGTCTATTAAACCTATCTTCTGTAAATTGCCCAGTCTTTGGTATGTCTTTATCAGCAGCATGAGAACAGTGGGGCACTGCTGAAGATACCTGAAAATGTGAAAGCAACTTTGGAACTGGGTAACAAGCAGGAGTTGGAACAGTTTGGAGGGCTCAGAGGAAAACAGAAATATGTAGAAAAGTTTGGAGCATCTTAGACACTTGTTGAATGGCTTTACCCAAAATGCTGATAGCAATATGGACAATAAAGTTCAGGCTGAGGTGGTCTCATTTGGAAATGAGGAACTTGTTGGGAACTGGAGCCAAGGTAACTCTTGTTATGTTTTGGCAAAGAGATTGGTGGCATTTTGCTCTCTCCTAGAGGTCTGTGGAACTTTGAACTTGAGAGAGAAGATTTAGGATATCTGTTGGAAGAAATTTCTAAGCAGCAAAGCAATCGATAAGTAATTTATGTGCTATGAAAGGCATTTGTTTTTATAAGGGGAGCAGAGGATGAAAGTTCTGAAAATTTGCAGCCAACATAGTGAAACCCCATCTCTATTAAAAACACAGAAAATTAGCCAGGCATGGTGGCAGGTGCCTGTAGTCCCAGCTACTCGGGAGGCTGAGGCAGGAAAATCACTTTAACCCAGGAGGCAGAGGCTGCAGTAAGCCAAGATCACACCACTGTATTCCAGGCCGGGCGACAGAGTGAAACTCCATCTAAAGGAAAAAAAAGAAAAGTAAAGAAAATATTCTAACAAAGTCAACTTGAAAAGAACCTTTATGATAAATCACTAGTCTTACTGTACTTTATGCAAATAAGGCCAAGTATAATAAAACTAAAATTTATTTTGCAAATATATTGGGCTTACTCTGATTTATCTTTTATAGAAAAGAGAAACTGGAGAATGAAAATTTATGTTTCAAAGACAAGGTTAGAGTTCACCTGTTATTAGACTCTATCCGTATCCATTGTTTTTGAGTTTTAATTATTTCCCTGTAATTTGGACTGAATGCTGACTTCTTTTGTGGATACAAGTCTCTAGACTCACTTTTCCAAATTTTTTTCTCTTTTTTTTTTTTTAACTTAGACTCACTGAAACTTTAACTGCCTCCTTTCCTGAGGTTTTGAAAGCTATCACTCATGTATAAACAACCTTGTGACAAACTATAGATCCAGGAAATCTGTCAGATTGCCACTGTCTGTCCTGCTACAACTGAAGATGCTTCAACTCAAATCCAGCAATGTTTGCCACTGAATTCTCTACAGATTTTAGAAAAGCTAGTTCATAGACTACTCCAGGCACTAACATTCATTGCTTTTTTCCTTTCCATAGAAATGCTTTATATTACTAATGTGTTTTCCTCCATTAGATATAGAGACCTAGCTTAAGAACTCATCTGTAATGCCAGTTTCTAAAGTAAGACACACCTGTTTAATTGGACTGACCTCTTCCCAAAAAGGTGACACTGGTTTGATTGGGTGTGGAAAAAACTGCTTAGATGTGCTCTTTTCCAGGTATTTATTCTCATCTGAATCCATGTTTTTTCTTCATTTGCAGGTCCCTTTTCATTTGATTACTAGTCCAGTTTCTCTCTCCATAGCTACCAATCCTACTTTAGTATGTGAAATTTACTAAAAAAAAGTTTCAAATAAGGGACTGAAGGAAATCAGAATATTTCACTCTGAAATATGGTTAAACTGAAAAAAAAAATACAAAAACAAAAACAAAAGCTTCTAGGTGTCTTTTACTTCCCCTTTTGTCTGTCAACCCTTTGACTCTCCGAAAGCATAAGATGATGCTGTTGAGGAATGCAACCACACCTGAACAGACTTCTTCACAAGATAATGCCTATCTCTGGAGCTCATTCAAATTCCAAAGAGAGTTAGATACAAGTTAATTTCTGTCTCTTAGGTCCATTCATTCTCCCTAATAATCATTTGCTGCCCTCAAAATAATTACATTCATCAGCTTTCTCTTTCCCTGTGAAGAAGGGTATATAGAAGCTTCTAAACTCCACTGGATTTTGAGTGATTATTCTCTTGTTATTCCCTGTGTTATGCCTGTTAAAATAGGTTATGCATGTCTTTTCTTCTATTAATCTTCTTTTGTTAGGTGATTTTCAGGGAATCTTCAGAGGATGAAGGGACAGTTTGCCCTTGGCCCCTGCAGTGTCTATAAAGTAAACCTCCTATGTTTAGCTCATTGGTACACATTCTACTTTATAGAATGAGGTGTTGTCTGATTCTGCAATTGCAAATAAAAGCCAATTGAATCTTTAAATTAGTGTTAATTTTGTCTTTTGACAAAACAAAAACAAAAAATTGTACATTGAATTGTACAGACCCTCTAACCCCTATAATAGTTGAGAATAGGCATGTGAAGACCAAACATTGCTCTCTCAGGCACATACATATGGAACCCTGGCTTTCCTACATTTTTGGATGAAACATGGGATTAGTAGTGTTCTTTTTTTCCCTGGTTGCTTTTAGAGTCTATGCTATGTATATGTAAATAAAGAGTGAAGAAATACTAACAAAGCAAACAATAAGCAACAATCAAGAATATTTGCTTTACTAAAAAAGTTTTAAGAATGTGAATAAATGTACCTATCTAAATTTGAGAATTGATTATAAAGATTTCAGCAGATGAATTCTCATGTCTTTTCAAAATACATAGGAGTTATTCTACGTAGCCTATTGTTTAGACACATTTTGATAAAAGAATTTAAATTGATAAAACTTCCAGCTTTTAATCTTATTTTTCCTGACTTATGCACATTGTCTGATTTGGCTTTACCTGGAATGAACTTTTGAGTGTTAATATTTTATATGAACGTATGTTAACTCCAAGTGGCAAAGGACCCCAGGAGAGTATTGAATAATAAATAACAGCATTTCTTCTTTGTTAGTCTGTCATATCCATGCTTACTGAATATCATGCTGAGTATCTAAGGAAAGTGTATATTTGTGTGAAAAAGAAGCAAGATACCACAGAGCCAACTTCAGAGGATCTCATGCTGTGCTATCCAGACAATTAAATCACCACATTCCCTTGGTGAATTACCTGGAACACAGAAGTGCCTAAAAAAGGAATTTAAATGTATTGTTTTCATTATTTTTAGGACCATTTCGAGTAAGATTTTAAACGTTTGATTTTTAATGTTTGTTTGCTTACTCTGCTATTGTAATTTAAGGAATTAAATTTTTCCAACAATGGCATAAAACATATTTTACTAACTTGAATAAATCTTAAATGTAACTATCATTAAATAATTGCATTGATAAAATCCTGAACATAAAAGAGTTTTAATGGGCACATAAGCAAGTAAGTAGCCCTGTAATATTAATCAGCTGCTGTGACTACCATATGATGACATATTATGACAAGATCAATGACAAAGTGAATCCCAACAATAATGCTGAAATAATATTAATGTATTATGGAATTGAAAAAAAGAGGTTAAATATAGAAAACTTAATTGTAAATGCAGGAAAGTAAATCCTATATCTACTATTGTGACTACATCTTGAAGAATGATAAACATTTAGCATAAAAAGAGCATTTTTAACTATAAATAAGCAGTCAACTATTCTTCTAAATTAGGTAAACATAATGATTTTTATTTAAATAACACTGTAAAATGTGATTCACAGATTTCAATAATGATGTATGTTGTGGATTCTGCTTTTTAATTATTCACATTGACTTATCAATTCTTTTTAAAAATTCAGTAAAATCATGCATTTGAAAAAATAGTTTTTAATTACTGTGAATAACCAGAAATATTAGTATAACTTAATACTTCTTTTGTTTTTGAGATTATTTTTATAACTAACAAATCTATTTTTATATATTTTAATATTTACTATGTATATATTATTCTACTCTATCTTATAGGTAATTTAATTTATACTAAAGTATGACTTATCCCATCTGACATTATACGTAGAAAAAATACATTGAATATCTGCCAATTTTCACAAAGCTTTATCAGAAAATTCTAACTTTCTTAGAATAATTATATTAATATATTCAGTTGTTAATTTTAATTATTTACCTGAATTATTTGAGTTACATTAAAGGATAATAATTGTGAAAAATTACATTTTCAAAAGAAGATCACAATTTTTTCTGTAATGAGACAAGTTGTCTGTAATGTGATGTTATCACTCACTCATTAAAAGATAGAATCTACTTCTCCAACCCTTTTAACCTGATATGTCCTATGTCTGCACTGACCAATGAAATACAACAGAATTGATTCTGTGTCAGTTTCAGGGGTTGACATTAAGTAGCCTGGAAGCTTTTGCTACCTGATACATCAAAGCTACTTGATTTTATGAAGTGCAATTACCCTAACACCACTATGCTATAAAAAGTTCAAAGTTCAGGTTCATGGAGAGGCTCATAAAGGGTGAGCTGTCATGTAGAGAGACAGAAAGAGGAGAAGACAGAGACAAAGAGGCAGAGAATGGAAGAGGGAGATAGAAAAAGAGAGAAAGCAAAATCATCAAGATGCCAGACATTTACGTTTAAAAATCTATCTTATATTGTTGGTCTTTTGTCTTTTATTAGTCCCTATTTTGTTTATTTACGGTCTGCTCTTTATAATCTCTTTTTCAAGTTCTTTGGCAGCTGTGTTTTTCTAGTTTCTTGAAGTCTAACATTAATTTTTTTTTTTTTTACTTTTGTATATAGGTGTTTATTGCTATAAACTTCATTCATAGAACTGCTGTTGCCATATCCCATAGGTTTGGGTATGTTGTGTTTTCGTTTCCATTTTTCTCAAAAAATGTAACTAATATAAAACTACTTCATTGACTCTTGGTTACTCATGAGCATTTTGTTTAATTCTCATGTGTTTGTACAGTTTCCAAAGTTCCTCCTGTTAGTTTTATTCCATTGTGGATGGAAAACATACTTGATAAGATTTCAATTAAAAAAAAATTCAAGATTTGTTTTGTGGCTTAATATATGGTTTATCCTGGAGAATGTTCTATGTGCTGTTGAGAAGATTTGTATTCTGCATATGTTGGTTGGAATGTTCTGTGACTGTTCATTAAGTCCACTGGGTCTAGAATACAGGTTGAATCCTATGTTTCTTTATTGATTTTCTGTCTGAATGATCTAAAAGTAGAGTTTTGAAGTCTTCTACTATTATTGTGTCATAGAGCATCTGTCTCTTTAGATCTGTTAATATTTACTTATATATTAACGTGCACCAGAATTGAGTGCATATATAGTCACAACTGTTGAGCCTGTCTGTGTATTCACCCCTTTATTATTATATGATGGCCTTCTTTCTCTATTTTTATTATTTTTGAATTATGGTTTGTCTTATCTAAGTAGAGCTACTCCTGCTCTTCTTTGTTTTATGTTGCATGGAATATCTTTTTCCATCTTTTCACTTTTAGTTTATATGTGTCGTTATGGCAAAGTAAGTTTATTGTAGGCAGCACATAGTAAAGTCTTGTTTTTGTAACCATTCAGCAATTCTGTCTTCTAAGTAGAAAAGTTATCTTATTTACATCCAAGGTTAATTTTGATAATCAAAGAATTACTATTGCCATTTTGTTACATGTTTTCTGGTTATTGTAGTAACTCTTCTCTTCCTTTCTTCCACAAAATCAACAAGTTTAGTTACACCAACTATGAAAAAAGAAAGAAAACTCAAAGTCAGAAATTAAAAAGGATACATTGTGACTGATACCACAAAAATATGAAGTATCGTAAGAGATTACTACAAACAATTATACACAATAAATTGGAAAACAGAAGAAATTGATGTGTTTGACACATACAACATACCAAGATGAAATCATGAAGAAACAGAAAATTTAAACAGATTAATAATGAATAACAATATCACAGCAGTAATAAAAAGTCTCCCAACAGAGAAAATCTCAGAACCTGATGGCTTCGCTGCTGAGTTTTACCAAAGATTTAAAGAACAAATACAGACACTAGTTGAACTATTTCAAAAAACTGAAGAGGAGGGAATATTTCCAAACCCATTCAATGATGTCAGTGTTTACCTCTAATCAGTCAAGGACAAAAGAAAAAAAGAAAACTGTAGACTAATATCCTAATGAACAGAGATGAAAAAATCCTCAACAAAATATTAGCAAACCGACTTAGATAACACATTAAAGACATCATCACCATGATCAAGTAGATTTCATCTCAGGGATACTAGCATGGCTCAATAGACATAAATCCATAAGTGTGATACATGCATTAACAAAATCAAGGACAAAAACACATGAAAATTTCAATAGATGCTGGGAAGGATTTGATAAAACTTAGCATCCCTTTATGATAAAAACTTTCAACAAACTTGGTATAGATAGAACATACCTAAACAAAATACAATCAACAGAAGACAAATTCACATCTAATATTGCACTAAATGTGGAAAATTTGAAAAAGTTTTTCCTCTAAGATCTGGAAAAAGACAAGGATGGGTCCACTTTCATGATTTTCATTCATCATAGAACTAAAAGTTCTAAAAATTAGGAAAACAAATTGTCCCTGTTTGCATGACTTTATCATGTGTGCAGAAATCCCTAAATATTCCACCAAAAACCTGTGAGAAATAATAGGTAAATTTAGTAAAGTTTCAGGTTGTAAAATCAACATACTAAAATCAGTAATGAGTTCCTATGCCCCAACAGCAAAATACCTGAAAAGGAAATCAAGAAAATAATCCAATATACAATAGCTACAAAAAATAAAGTAAAATACCTTGGAATAAACTTAATCAAGGAGATGAAAAATGTCAACTATGAAAACTATAAAAAGCATTGATACCAAAAATTAGAGAGGGAACATATAATTGTGTTAATGTTTTCAAAGGTCAATATTGTTACAATGTCCATATTACACAAACCTTACTCCTCAGTTCTCTCAGCCAACATCACAAATTCAGACATAAATAAGTCAGATGAATTCTTTCTAAATCTCTAACTCATAATTATCTAAGAAAAATAAAATAATTTTAAATACTTACATTTCAGAGTGTTTTGTTATTAATTATCTGTATGGAACATTTTAACTGGAAGAAAGATGTTACCATAATAAGCCAGTGAGACAAACCTGGAAGAGATTCAGGAAATTTTTGGGGAGACTGGAAAAAAAGACAGGAAATTGTATTCAGACTAGAGAAGGATGACCATGTTAAGTGTTATTGTAAAGTTTAGTGAAGCTGGTGCCTGTGGTGACAGGGAAAATAGAAAGTGTTTTTAACAAATCGATAGACCTGGAGAAGGAGATATTCAGACAGGAAGTTGAAAGTGTCAAGTGTTTTTGTTAAGCTATTAAGAAATGAAAGAATTTACAGAGGTCCTGGAGGATGAAACCTTTTAGAGAAAGAACAAGTCTAAGGAGCCCCAAGGCACTTCTCACATTAGTAAAAGACTATATTGAAAGTGGATCTTCCAGCTTCAGTAGCCCCAACTGACAACATGTTCAGATACACATCAATCAACTAGCACCTTGCTCTTTAAATTGTAAGCTAAAATAAATTTTTTAAGCCACATAGTTTCAAATATTTTTATAACTGGAACCTAATTATTGTTTTCTCCATGTAACTATAATTTAAATAGATCACTCCATTATTTTTTAATTGCAGAAAATAAGTGAGAACACTGGTCTAATCATACAATTTAATGTTATGGAAATCTTAAATAGCATGTAGATTTAACAACTGAATAACTGGATTTCAGGACAGTTTTATATTTTCCAAATACTCTATTGATTATATATAAGGATTCATGTTTTGTAATGTTATTGTCTTTATTTGTGTTTTCTTGTATTTAAAGAAAGCTAAGTAAAATATTAGTAAGACTAACAGGTGACACATCCATTGTAAGACTTAAAATTATGTGCACCTGTATGTACGTTTCTGTATGTTTTTCTTCAGTCCTTCGCAAATTGTATTCTATTTCTGCCTGGCATCCATTTTTGTTAACTTTGTTTCAGACTGTCTGTCATTCTTTTATAATCAATTTGTCTTTTCTTTGTCTAACAAGTTTAAAGGATGTTTTATTTACTATGTTCTGCAGTATAACTTCAATGGACCAGCGATGGATTAACTGTATTTATCCTTTCTAGTATTCTGTGAGTACTTTCAATGTGAGACTCAAATATTTCTTCAATTTTGACATTTTCACTTTATGTAAGTTTTTCCACCTATTGTTTTCTCATATTAGATTGTTAAGTCATAAGTGTATTCTCTATGACTATCCATTTCTCCTCCTTAATTTTAATTTATCATTCTATGCTACATTCTAGGTGAACTTCTCAGTACATTTCTCCCATCCAATTTATCTCTCTTTGTGTTAGTAAAGTGAAAAGATGTTACACTTTTCATCACTGATCATGACTGACACTCCAACAACAAACGATAGGTTTACAAGAGAAGGGCATAAGTTTATTTAATTAAAGTTTTACATAGCATGAGATCTTTCAGAAATGGAGACCCAAAGTCCCAGGAAAAACTCTCTATTCTTATACTTAAGTTCATGAAGAATTGGCAGTCACATAGAAATGTGATTGGACAGAGGATGTGATCTAATGATGAGACGGATTGGAGAACTCAGCAAGCCGTATCTGTTCAGATTGCTTTTGACCTCCCTATGCAGCATTTCTACCTCCCAAGTATAGGGCAAGACCCCTTTCCAATGAAGCTCTTCAAGGGAGAAGAACCATTTTTCTAGGATCTGTGGTTTTCTTTGGGGGAGAAGAGTTCTAGTTTCTGTGACCTGCCCTGCAGAGGTGGAATTCTGGTTATTATGATTCACTTCAGGGAAGGAAGACAGGCAGGGAACAGGAGGATGAGAGAAAATCAGAAATACTTTGCTTCTGAACCTTTTAAATTATTTTTAATTCAAAATGTTCAGCACACCAAGGCATCATACTTGGAGTTTTGTGTTCTGAACCCCCACATGATGTCCAGTCATTATGGTACCTTAGAGAGTTTTATTTTTATACAAATTATTATATTTTAATATCCAAGCTCTGTAATTTGGTTTTTGTATCTCTCAGTTCTATATGACTTTGTCTTTGTTTTATAATTTCTCGCTGTTTCTAAAAATTCTTTTTTCCCATTTCTTTTTTATAATCTCAAACCTTTTGTAAAATCATTTCAAACTTACTCTAACATGTGCATTTTATTGAATTTCTCCTATCTTTCAACTGTTGATTTTGCTGATCTCTTTATGAATCTGGAATCAGGAATTATACTGGCTCTCATACTGTAATGTTCCAGAGTATTCTAGATCTAGTCATTGAGGTAACATACAGTTCATCCCAGACAGGATCTTAACGTTGCTTCTATCTTTAAAAGTGAACAGCGTTACAAAAATAATAACAATAATAATAACTACTAAAAATGGTTTAAGTTTTTATAGTTTCCTTTATTTCAGATATAGGGAGTCTTACTTCAGCCTCCATTTTTATGCTGAGTGGCTAGTTCTTATCCCCTGTTCCAGTGATTTCCCATTCAGTATGTCTACACCCATGGAAGTTGAAATGTAATGATGCCTGCTTACTTAGAATCCTTTAGATCAGCATACTTGTGGTATCATGGTATGAGCAGTAACTTACACAAAAGAATAATTTTTTAAAAAAATTAATTTTGTCATGTTTGAAAAAAAAAGGGAACTGAAGTATGAATTCACCATCTTGACCAGAAATTCCCTAAGAACTCACTAACGCTTACCTTCCCCACCTTCCCGTTTAAACCTCAAATCCTTGACTTCAAAGGTCAGGCAACATTCATCATGTCCAGGTATCCACATGCCCTAAAGGATCCTTAGTCAGAGAATGTATAAGGACAATAAAAAGTTTCATTGAAAAGCAAACAGTTTACACATACTTACTAAAAGACGTAAAGTTCCTGGTATAAAAAGCTATAAAATAAATAATAACAATAAAATGTGTTCTACTAACCTCCATAATAACCTCCATTTCCTGTTTCGTTACAAAACACAGGGAATTGTTTTTAACTAGTTGAACTAAGAGTCTGCTTTGGAATCTGACTAGTCTCAATTTTGTACATTTTGGTCCTCTTATGCATCCGTGGTTCTCTTGCCATATGTCTTACATTGAGTTGCTCCTCATTAATAGATAGTCATTATTTTTCTTCTTAAGCTTTGAAATGACTTTACAATACATCTCCCTCTTTCTTTCTAGCCGGATTCCTGGAAGTCTGTTTATCTCTGTTGGAGACAGCATTTGTGTTTTGCTCTGGCTAGGTGACCTTTATAAAATAACTTTGGTGGAAAATGTCACTACAAATATTCACTTGAATCTAAAGAGTGATCTCCAATGGCAAAATAATCTATAAACCCTGAATCTGTCTACCCAATACCATCACATTTTCTCATGATCAGTTAGTAGTTTTCCCTGCATTACTGTTAGTTATTCTATGATCAACATCACATAGGTCAACTAAGTAGGCATGGTGTGAAATGCTGACTTAGCGGTATACATTGAAAGGCGTAATTCTATTAAGGAGTCACAGGCTGTCTGGAAGGAACAATGAGAAAAACTTTCAATATTTTGTTGTTACAGATTAGATCAAAAGAAGGAGATGTGAGTAACAGAGAGACTGGGTAGGAGAAACGTGTAATGGCAATATGAAATAAAAAGGGCCTAAGTGATAATGATGGCTCGGGAATGGAAAGAGCAAATCACAAAACCAACCAAAAAGGAGTTATCAAGTCATGAGACAGAACCAGTGAAATAAAAGAACAAGGAGTTAAACACAGCGATAAACAAAAGGGCAACAACAGTCAGAACAGTAACAACAGGTGACATTTGCTAACTGCTGACTAAAATATTTCAAGCACAAGAAACCAGTTAGTATCAATGACAGAAACCAGAAAGAGATTCATTTTAATGAAGAAAATTATTATTGGGTCACAGAAATTTCAAGGTTGATGTGATTATGGGCCATGATAAAGGAGAGCCTTGAGTCTATTGAAAAGGTATACATTTCAGGCATCCAGGGAGTCAAAATTTAAAAAGTATTAGAGTAAGAAGGGAGCAGAGAGTCTTAAAGAACACTCAAAAGACAGAATAAAATGAGAAATATACTGAGCATCTTATTACCTTAAAAGATTTAGTTTTTTTAAAATAAAATCTACATAAATTCTGAAGAATTTGAGAGGAAAAGAAGATTTTACATTCTCTTTATCACTTGAGCAAAGAAGTAATGGAAGAATATCATTTTTTACTTTTCATTTTCTAGATCTTCCTTAATATAAATATTTATGCTTTAATTGTATTGCTTAATTGCTATTTAGCATCTCTCTAAAGCACCATGCTATGGCAATAGTCACTATAGAGAACTAAAAATTCCTTTGCTTCTCTCTATAAATCCTTTCTCATTTTCATCTGTACTTTAATTCAAAGGAAAAGTAACCATTTTAGACATGCAGGAACATAAATTGCATCTAAATCTACAGTGGCCTCTGAAATTATCTCTTTAAAACGTCTTAAAGTATCATGCAATACATGATGAATTAGTAAAATTATAACAATTTATCCAATTTTTTTTTCCAAGCAACTAAGATACGAAAAGAGAAGAATTATCAGTATATGAGATTGGAGTGACCATTCCATGTTTGTTTTTATTGTTGTTTAATTTCAATGTAATGTTTTCTAATAAGCTAACATGTGCAGTATCTCTAAGCAAACTTCAATTGAACATATTAATATGGAGCTCACAGAGTCCCTTTTCATGTCCCTTTTTACCTTGGTACAATAGCCTACTGTGCAGATGCTCCATGGAGAATTCTTTAACACTGGGTGGCGCTATATACTAACAGAAAAAATATTTATTTGGCATGAATATATGTTTTATTAGTTTCAGTTCATTTTTGCAGTCTTGAATCAACTATCACTGGATATTATTTTGTGAGTCATTCTGATATTCCACTCACACAAATGTCTGCTGCAAACTGACCTATTAGCAAGGAAATGTCAACCATGTTGCTCCAACTAGGTAACATGTTCATGATAAAGCATTATGACAAATAAACTGCAAGAAAATAAAAACATGTGATAGAGAAGCATTTTTCCCTTATGTCGATGACTAAGAATATTGGTTGAAGGGAAACATTAAATGAATTACGAATTTTCATAGCCAGTGAATTCCAAAGTAGCATCACATTTTCTATTACCTAGTTATAAACAGTGATGCAATAATTCATCAAATGTGACATGGAAGTTATTTAATTTATTGAGCTAGGTCACTTGCAGAGTCACTCAAACAAATTGAGCTATGTTTTTCAGGAAATGGATACCAAGGCATTTATATTCAAAAAGGACAAATATAAAGATTTTTGGAAATGTTAACAAAGTATCTGTTATCCAGTTTAAGACAAAAAAAAAAAAGTACATTGGAAGAATTTACTGATAAAATATTAGCATCTCTGATTAAACTAATAAAAGTCATATGAAATACATTTGGGGGAAGTAGATTTTTATTTTTCTCTTGTAAGTGATATAGAATTAGTATATATTTTTTAAATTATTGAATAAAGAACATATTAGCATGTGAATTCCTCTTCCACCAGCCTCCTCCCTTGCCACCAATTGTACTCCAAACTCAGAGATTAAAATTTTATCTTTACATTCAATCCTTTTTAACCGCATAAAGTCCACTTTTGTACATATGCACAGATATTGTATACTAACAAGATAATACTACGCATATTGATCAACACATTGGTTTTCAATTAAAACAGACCTTAAGTATCTTTCTATGTCCTCATAAAGGTTCGATTTTCAACAGTAGCATGATATTCTGTAGCATGAGTATGCCATACATTTTTAACCATTTTTCTAATGGAATTTTTAGTTTTGATTTTTAGTTTTTTTCTCCCTTATTATAAACATTCTTGTACACACATCTCTGTGTATGTGTATATTTCTGTTGGATGAATTTTAAAGTAGAATTGCTGAGGCAAAGGGAATGTACACCTTCCTAAAAAGTTTGTCTAATTTCACATTTGCTCCAACAATGCAGGAGAGTGGCTTGTTGGAATCCTTCCCCAGTTCTTGGCAGCAATGAACAGTATCAATCTTTTACTCTCTCATATTTAAAGGTAGGGGTGCTATGTCTGGGTTGTTTTCACCATTGATTATACAGAGATTGTGGATTGTTTTATATTTTTATTGAAATTTATGAGCTTTCTTTGTAGAATTGCACATTCACAGCATCTTTACATATCTTGATACTGGGTTAATTCTATTTTCTGCATATATAGCATTATAAGAGATACTTATGTATACTTACTTTTCGTTAATAATAGAAAATGTAAATATTTTCCCCAGCCTGTCATTTGTCTATTAGCATTGTTTACATCATTTTTGATGATCACAAGCTTTATGTAATCTTCACCATTTTTATTTATGAATTCTGATGTTGTATCTTGCTTAAGAAAGAATTTTCACCCCAAATTGTTTAGGATATTTGCATTTTAAAATAATACTTTCATAGTTCTTGTTATTATGTTTATATCTTTAATTCGTCTAAATTTTAATTTTGTATATGGCATGTGGAAATGAATTAAACTTTTTCTCAAATAAATAGCTAGTTTTCCATATTATTTATTTAAAAGTTTATCCTTTTCCCATAGATTTGAAATACTACTTTAATCATAAACTCAAGAAATCTTCTTCAGGTTTTAGACAAATATTGTTTACATCCTCTAGATTTATTGTATGCATTTTGTTTTATTTTCTTAAAACTTTTTGTAGTAATAATCAAATGATCATATCAATAGCATTCATATGCTAATTATTTTTAAAAATTGCTTACATGGGGCTATGAAAGATTGATGTTCTTCTAATGCATACCATTCAGCCTTTAAGAGGAGGGAAATCATGTAGTGACAACATGGATGAACTCAAAGGACATTATACCAAGAGAAATAAGCCAGGCACAAAATAGCAGATACTGCATTGTCTCAGTTATATGCGAAATCCAAAATAACCACTCATAGAAGCAGTGAACAGAATGGTTAGCAGAGGCTGAGGAGTTGCAGGGAATAAGGAGACGTTGGTCAGAGTACAGTGTTTCATTTTTACAGGAAGAATAAATGGTAAATATTTGAGTTAATGGACATGTCAATTACCTTCATTCAATTATTCCATATTGTATATATACATCACAGCATTATTTGGTATCCCATAAACATATACAATCGTAACTTGCCAGTATCTAGTAAATAATAGAGAAAAATGTGAAAATGACTGTTTTCCTATTTTTAAGCTTTGTAAAATAATTTACACACTGACTCTCTTCAATACTCAAAAAAAAAAAAAAATTAATTACCTTTCTCAAGGGCTTTGAGAATGGCTAGCCTAAACCTCAGAACATATGGTTATATATTGACCTCAGTATGAAACAATTTATACATCAAAACGTAGTTATGTACTGACTTAAGTATGAAACAATTTACATAAAGATGTAATGATTATTGTAATTCTGCATTTATTCTGTCTGTCCTCAGTAAGCACACTAAGCGTGCCTGTATACCTTGACATTTTTTTAAGAGTAAGGCTAGACACATGACACGTTTCTCCTAGCAATATAGATGAAACTTTTTTATTAAATAGTTTGCCTTTTGAGACATATTCTAAAGATACAATTATATGGTTTTTTGACCCAAGGCCTCCTTTTTCATTTGGAATATCATCAATTGCAGGAATAGTTCTCCACATTGACATTTTATGCACAATATTTACATAAATTTAGTGTGAGATGCCACAAAGTGTTTTTACTAACAACACACCTGTTATCAAACATGTGGGATTTTTATTCACAGCGACCAATTCTCTAACTCTTTGGACACCAGCTGAATTTACCACAATTCAATTCAACTGTGTCACTTACCACCTGGCGTTAGCACAATCCCCACAGGTTAGGGCCTCAGTTCCACAAGACTGCCCTCTACCTCAGACTCCAGTCCCAAGTCATGGGCCTCCTGTAGTGCTGACTGGCTATACATCAGCGGCTTCAACAACTCCCTCCTCAATTTTTGGTCATTTGCTGGAACAATCCTCAGAACTCAGGGAAGTTCTGTAGTTAGTATTACCAGTAAATTATAAATGATATAACTCAGGAGCAGCCAAATGCAAGGAAGGCACGGGGCGAAATATTGGGGAGAGAGTGTTTCATGCCCTCTCCAGGTGTTTTACCCTGACAGCGCATTGCTCTGTTCACCAATCAGAAGCCCTCTTAATGTCCTTGTTTAATAGTTTACATGAAGGCTGAATCATGTAGACATCATTGATTTAATCATTGTCCATTGGCAATAGATTTAATTTCCAGCTCCTTTCCCCTCCCCAGAGGTGGAGGAATGGGGTTGAAAGTTCCAGCTCTCTAATCACGCCCTGATCTTTCTGGCAAGCAGTCCCCATCCTGAAGCTATCCAAGGGCCCCCAAGCATAAGTGTATTAGCATAAACTCAGACATGGTTCCTAGGGACTCATAAATAACAAAGATGATCCTGTCACTCAGGAAATTCCAAGAAATCTTTAGAACTTCTGTGTCAGGAACCAGGGACAAAGGCCAAAAATGTATTTCTTACTGTATCACACATGTTTACACAATAAATATTCACAGTGCAATTTTCTAATGATACATTCAACTTTCTAATATTATTTTTTGTGTGAGAAAAAATTAAATAAAACTGAGTTTTGAAACTTTTAGAAAATATTATATATTTAAAAACATTAAATCGGATTCTTTACAAGCATGATCTCACTGTAGATCGTAATAAAAAAGTGTAACCATCTTTATAGTCAAATGTATTGATTAAGCAATTAAATCTACCTAAGAGCTGTTTGAGTATTTTTCAAGTATGAAACACAACCATAAACAGAGTGGACTATAATCCTGTCATAATACCTATTTTACTGATTCATAATTGAAAGTTTCCTTCAACTTAAATTCAGTTTTTAAATAATAGATGCCATTAAGCTCCACATTTTAAACAATATAGATGGTAGTCCATAAATCCTAAGAAATTTTTAAAAATCCAATGTATAAGATTACTTTCATTGAACTAAATGTGTTGTCTGAGATATATCTAATTGAAAATAGTAATTAATTACATCACACTTATGCTTTTTATTTCTACAGCAATTTTTATTGAATTAGGTATTTTGGGATCTATACACATAGCATTCAAATACCAACAATACAAACTACTCAATATATTTGTTATATATTTATTATAATTATTTTCTACACTGGCATGTGTTTAATATTATTATTTAAACCCCAGAATATCTTTATTCCACATAGGTCTTTACAGAACCTGGACTTTCTTATATTTAATTTTTAAGTCAATATAAGTCCACTCACATTTGTATCAGTATCTTTTTTACTCACTGAGTCTGCTATAGATTCTAAACAGGAACAACATAAAAATTTGCTTATTTTAATTCCTGCACTAACATTTAACTTTACTAGTAATTAGTATTCCATGAGGAAGAAAAAGAGAAAAGATTGCTTACTGAAAATATTTGCATTAAGTTTATTAATTGTTGCCAACATACGATAAAGAGACTTGAATGATTTGTACGTACATACAACTAGATTTTAATGGGCCTTAACATTCATATATTTCAGAACATATGACTTCAATGTGAATATGTCCGCACTTGATTTTAATAAACAATTTCCACAAAAATTTATCATTTTGGCTAACATGAAATTTGAGGATCCTTAAAGGAGAAACTTGAGTTTATTAAAGTACTTTTAATATTTTTAAATATAACTTCATTTTTAAATATGCATCTTCTTACTCTAGTATATTCCCAGACACTTAAATGATACAGATAGTATAGCCACACAAATTTTCAGTTTCCAACAGACTCTGTAATGAGATTTAATATGTTACTGATACTTCATATGCCTTTACTCATAATGTTTAAACTAGTCCTATGATTCTATCTTGCCTGATTCTTCACATTTCCCATTTCTAACCATCTTGTAAAGGCCAGAGAATGTCCTACCTGCCATATGGTGTTCCCTTGGATACATGAGACTTCATATATTGGTATAATTAAAACCGATTTTTATATCTAAGCAATCTCGAGGAGTTACAATACAAGAAACTTGCAACCAGTGTCCTTAGAAAACTAACGTAAATAGAGAAGTTCATACCAGAAACTGGAAAAGACCCCTGTCTGCCAACCTCAAGTTTCTTCTCCCATTGCTAAGTAGTATTTGTCACCAGTTGCCATAAGGAACTTCACGTCTGGCACTGTTCTAATTTATGGAAATTCTCCCCTAGGCATACCATGCCAAACAAACATCTTTCTTTATATCTGTACGATAGAATCTAAGATGTGATTATAAATTAGGATGGTAAGAGGATGAATGCATATATATATATATATATATATATATATATATATATGTCTGCCTTTATGTTTCCGGGTAAAATTTTAAAATCTTTAAAGTAATGAACTATTTATTGTATTTTGGTTTTATCTCATACAACAACAATACAAAAAAAAAACTAGTTAAATTTTTGCATGTTTGCTTTTAAAAATTATAAAAATATTTCATAATATTATACAGATTAATAATATATGTTAACGGGTGAGAATACAACAGTGAATGGTACAGAGTAAGTACTTTTCATGTTATTGCTAATTTTTTTTGAATATTTTATTTTAGATTCTGGGATACAAGTAGTAGAGAATGTGTAGGTTTGTTACATAGATTTATGTGTGCCATGGTGGTTTGCTGCAGCTATCAACCCATCATCTAGGTTTTAAGCCCTGCATGCCTTAGCTATAATTAAGAATAAATAAGTTGATTTCAGAGGGTAGCTGTCAATAGTGTAAAGGATATTAAAGTAGGTATCAATCAAAACAGGTATTTGCTTGCCTAAAGAACACAGCACTTTGTGGGGGCTGAGGCAGGCAAATCACTTGAAGCCAGGAATTCAAGACCAGCGTGGCCAACGTGGTGAAACCTCGTCTGTACTGAAAATACAAAAATTACCTAGGGGTAGTGGTGCCCGCCTGTAATCCCAGCTACTTAGGAGACAGAGGCATGAGAATCGCTTGAATCCAGGAGGTGCAGTTTGCAGTAAGTCAAGATTGTGCCGCTGCACTTCATCCTGGGCAACACAGTGAGACTCTGTTTCGAAGAATAGGAAAGAAGAGGAGGAGGAGGAGGAGGAGGAGGAGGAGGAGGAGGAACCAAACACCTCTCTCTCTGGTATTTTTATAAAGAGCAAAATAGGGATTTGAATTACCTTTGATTAATTTTGGTTGTTGGGTTGTGTTCTCCTTTGAATACCAGGTTGAGTTGAATTTGGACGATGTTTCCAGGTTTTATTTCAACTTATTTGCAATAACCAAAATTCTTGATTAAAAGAGACAACTATCTAATATATTTAATCAGGAGATACAAGAAAATTTTATAGAGCAGAAAGCAAAAGAAAATAAGAGGTGAGGTAATGAAAAAAATTTAATAAGAGTAGTTAGAAAAGTCAGCCACAACTGAATGTTTTGTAAATTCCTCTGCAGACTGAGTACCTGGTAAATTTTCTGTTGGTCTTAATCAGTCTCTCTTCAATGGAACTGTATGCAAGAATATTCTACTGGACTTGTATTAAGGAAATTGCACATGGTTTAATAAGGCTAGAGTTTTTGATGAGTGGTAGGTACCAGACCAGTCATGAGAGACAAAATAACACAAATTAAAGAATATTTCTACCAGTAATGGAGAGCCACTGTAAGATTTTAAGCAGATAGTAAAATCCAATTGCATTTTAAAGAAGGTACTTTAGATTCATTCATTTAACAAATGTTCATTGTGTTGTTACATATGCCATGTACTGCTCAAGATGCTTGAGACAGCAAGGTTAATAGGACAAAAACCAATCTTTTTCATGGAGCTGACAATCTATCAGAAAAATTTGACAAGGAACAAGTAAATATATAAGTAATAAGATTCTACATAGTGATAATATCATAAAAGAAATAGCAAAATTAAGTGGTACAGCCTGATTAGTGGGAATAATCAACACTAAATAGCATGGTAAGATTTTTTGAAGAGAACTATCGGATTTGAGACTGGAAAAAAGAGAAGGAAGTCACCACTCAAGGGTCGAAGCAAATGCAAAGAATTGGAGGGAAGAAAATGAACTAGGCATGTTAGAGTAATAAAAAGTGAGCCAATGTGGTTACAGCAAATTGCATGAGAATTCCATTTGCACAAGTGGAGGTTAGAAGCTAATTAGGATATAGCTTATGTACTGTGTCATAGTATAAGACTTGGGGAAGACTACAATTTTATTTTAAGAATGTGAATCTATTGATTGATGTTTTAAAATGGAGTACTATGATTTTAATTTTGTGTTTAAATCATACTTTCAGCAATTGGATGGATTGTGAATGAGCCCATATGGAAATTGGGAAATTAATTACATAGATATCAGAAACCTCCAGGTGAGAGATAGTGGTGATTTGTTCTAAGTGGTAAAGGAGGAGATGATTTTCATCTCTACTTGTGGTTAAGCATAGAGATAGAGCTGCAGGTATTCACTAATAGGATTGATGGTATAGATGAGAGAAAAAGAGAACTCTTAAGATGATTCCAGAGCTTTGAAATAAGAAAGAGTAGGAATGAAGTGTATTATCAACCGAGGAATGTAAGTAAATTTAGGTATATATAATTAAGGCCATATCAGATGTGTAATGTGTATTTACGAAACATTCAAGAATTCAAGAGTCACTTCAGGGCTAGGGTGATGGGAGATGAGTCCAGGTTGTACCCAGGACTAAAACGGAAAAGGTCATAGCAATGACTTTTTCTGTTTCCCAAGTTTCATTTCCCAAGATTAACTGTTCTCAAGTCCACTCTTCCACTGATCAAAGCTCTTATGGTTTATAGTTTTCCCCTAATAGTAATACATTCCTCACTGTGAGAAATAAATCAGATAAAGAGGGACTTTATATAGTTATAACCATTGAAATAGCCATTTTTGTAAAAATATTCTCAACCTTATGTGTTTCAACATAGTAAAATATGAAGTTATTAAATGTTTATAATAAATATTATTGCTGTTCAGAAGTATTTTGTTTATGGGATAAATTTTTAAGTTTCATGTATAATGTGCTAAGTACTGCTCTAGGTATGTTTAACATAGAAGTGAAAAAGACAGGTAGTAATTACCTTGTACTTATGGAGTATTCCATAAAGAATTCTATTAAGTTTATATTAAAAAGCAGAACAAGTAAATAGTGTGCAAAAAATAATTCATTTAACAAAAATTTATTGATTACTAACATTTTGAGCACTGTTTTAGATGTAAAAAATACATATGGTAACATAAAAGACAAAAAATCTTCAACCTTTATGAAAATTATATTTAGGCAAACAATATATCTGATTAAATCATAGGTGAAGATTTATAATATGGTCAAGTAATAGACTCAAGGGTGCCAACATTGATTGCTCAGACTGCAAGTCACAGATTCCATTTGTACTCCACAAGGGATCATACAAGTATGTGAATCCTTTGAGGTCATCTTAGCATACTTCCACAGTCCTTAAACACTCAGCCTAAAAGTTGAAGATGTTCTAAGACATACAAGGATGCTCAAAAGTATAAGTGTATTTTCAATATAGTCTTAATTTGAATGCAGTTTTTACAAATAGCATATGGTGAAAATTAATAATAATTAAAAAAACTGAATCTTATTTCTTTAAATGAAAGATAACATTCACAATGATAATATTTGGCTTCCAAATAAACTCTCTTTCATTTAAAGTGGTCAGATGTTATTTTAGAGAAAAAAAATTAATTATTTTTGTTTACCTAAAGAGAAATTACAGTATTAAAGGCACAAAAGAACCAGAAAGGTCAGTAGTGTCTCATTGTCATTCATTTCCTTGCAAAAGTAAAAGGAGACATTGCAGTTAATATTTCTTTTACCAACTCTCTTTACACTGATACGCTTCAAATAGTCCTGACTGGTGACACATAAGTCACTCCACTGAGGACAACTGGGATAAAACCATCAGTCAATTACATGATGCAAATTAACATAACCTAAGTCCCTTTCTCAAGAGGAATGGTGTAAGGTGATGGAAAGTGAGCAGACTTTAAATTCAGATGGATGTGACCAGAATTACACTTGTTAGCTGAGACAGCTTGGTTAAATTCTTGAGGCTTAAATTCCACATCTGTAAAATGGAAATAACAATATCTTCTTTATAGAGTTATGGCCACTCTGAAATGAGATAATATATTTAATTCATTGAACACAGTGTCTCACACATAGAAATTCACCTCAACTATTTCCTCAGGAATTAATAAAATTATCCTTGTACCCACTTAGTCTTTATCTTTCTATGTCCTTAACATTAGAAAATTGTGATGGTTAGTTAATTACCATTTAATTTTAGCTAATAAATCACAGACATATTATGTCTCATCATTTTTCAATTACTATAATGGCAACATTTAAATGCATGGTCATTTGAAATAACAAACAAATAATTTTGTTTGGGTATTCTTATTGCTAGATTCCAAAATAAATGATTTTCCACAGTTGCTTTTAAAAACACTAAATGTAAAACCTTAACTTGGCAGATATCTCATTTTATATGATCTCGACCAATTTCATTAGCAATATTTGTCATCATTCTTTCATGCTCATAACAAATTTAATTAGATTTTTCTCATTATGCTATTGCTCTCTATCTCTGTAGATGCTATTCCCTCTTTCTCCTCCTCCCTCTCCACTTCGGGTGTTTGAAGCACACTGTTTTCTCTAAGTATAGTATATGTGAATTTGTGTTCCCAGAAAAGCAATTACGTTGCTATCTTGCAAAACACTGTCTACCAGGAGTTTCTTGAGACTGGAGTTATTTTCCTGTCTCTATCCCTTCACATCTAGGATAAAGCCTGGACAATCAGTGCTAAATAAATAATTGATGAAATAAAATTAGAAGTGTTCAAAATGAAATACAGAGAACTCTTCAGACACGCTTTACTAGTGTGTAAGATTACAAAGAATTTTTTGAAATCTGAAATGAGCTGAATGCTTCTGTCCTTCTTAAATTCATCTGTTGAAACTCTAACCTCCAGTGTGACTCTATTTGGAGATAGGACCTGTCAGGAGGTTATAGACATTAAGTGAGATCATAAGGTTGGGACCCTAATTTCTTAGAACTGATATCTTCAAGAAAAAGAGACACTAGAGTTCTCTCCCTCTCTGCCATATGAACAGGCACCTTGATTTTAGACTTCCCATCCCCCAGAACTGTTAGAAAGTAAATTTCTGTTGTTCAGGCCACTCAGTCTATGGTGTTTTTTGATGGCACCCAGAGCTAAGGCAAACACAATTAAACTTTATATAATATGGTGTATTTTGCACTCTATATAATATTCTTCACGAATTAACCCCACAATAACTCTGCTATTTGAATGTGTATAATTAGTTTACCAAAGCAAAATTAATATTAATAAGTTGTGGGGGAAGACTGTTTTGACTTTAAAGACTTAGCTAAATGATGTGCAGATGCAAATGCAGAATCTATTAAAAATCCCACTGGTTGCCAAGGATCCTACTTAGAATTGAGCCATCTCCAGTTTATACATCCATTACAAAATTTGTTCTACTTAATGTATTTTAACCAAACAGAATGCGTCTTTGAGACCCAGATTGTATCACTTAAGAAAGCTTTGAATCACAAAAACATAGCTATTACCCCTCTAAGGAACCTACTATGAGAACAGCATGTAAGAAGATATTTATTTCATGACACTACTCTGAGATTCAATCTTCCTAATATTTTATGGTCCCAGGTATGGGACCATATAGCTAATTTGTTATTATTTTAATCTCTTGCCGTTTATTTCTAAACTGATCGAAATAAGCAAGCCAAAAAATTTTTTTGTCATCTAGCTGATTTATTGAAGGGAACGTCTTTTTTTCATAATTTCTCAATTATGATCTGAGCCCTAAAGACCCTTATAAAATATGCGTATTGAAAGGAACCCTCATACTACTTTAGGGTACAAAGAAGGGAATTATACAGGTTAAATGTTATATAACCCTCACACCCATCCTAAGAAGTTGGTATTACCCCTGTTTTATAAAACAAATGAGTGGAATAAATAATTGGTAAGTAACTAACTTGTTTAAGGTGTTATTATTAGTGAGTGGTAGAGCCAAGATTTAAATTACATTTCCTTTAGAAAGTCTGCTATTTTTACAAAACTGAGGAGTAAATAATAATAACAACAATAATAAAATAAAGATTCCTCTCTTTCTCAAAAGCTTTCATAACAATGATAGAAAAATAAGTCTTTCACCTGATCAAAGATGTATATAAAAGATACTAAGTTATGTGTTAATAAAAATAAAAATAAAAAGTCAAAAAAGCAGAGCAAAAATACATAGTACTAAAGCCATGGAAATGTTCACATATAAACCCATTGTGCCAACATGGTTTATTTTTCATCTTAAACAGCATGATATGTGATGTGCAATATATCATTGTTTTTCCTTGCATTACACAGTGTCAGTATGTGTTATGTGTATCTATTTTGAATATTACCTTAATCTCAATTTTAAAATGAAGAAACTGACTTTAAAGTGGTTAAGTGACATATTCAAGGTCACTTAGCCAAAAGATGTCAGTGCTAGGTCAAGATACTTTTCTACTGCTGTTCCAGAAACATTTTCCTAAAAATCTTCAAGGCCAAAACAAATCCCACTTCTTCCTCTACAAAGCTGTGCCTAAAATTGCCCGCAGGCTATAAGTAATCCATACATCTTACAATAAAAAATGCTAATGTTCATTAATCAAAGCTCTTGTTTATTGGATTTGATACCAAGGTAAAATACGTACATTAAATAAATATTTAATTTCCTCCTCAGGGCACCGAACAAATAATACCATCTATCTTCTATCCCTTGTACTTACAGGCAGAAAAAGGTTTCTGAGAAATAAAGAGCTTGCAAGGCTCAATATTAGAGTGTTTAGACTTACAAATTATTGGTGGTAACAATGTTAGTACACATAGCCCATTTGTCACCTTTAATTTTAATCACAGAATGGAAAAATACCTCTTACTTTCCACAGTACCTGCTGAATTATGAAACCAACAAAACTGATATCAAATATTAAGTAAAAGAACTGACATAAGCAGACTAATGGATCTAAGGTGATATAAAGTTACTAAAATTTAAATTTGGAACAAAATGCAAAGAAAAAAGTCACTGAAACTGTTTAATACTTTCAGAGTACAATCTCATTTTCAGTTATATTTCCAATTATAGTACTTGCATAAAGATGCCACATGAGTGTCTTTGTAATAGGTTTAAAAGGCATTTAAAGGAGGCATTAAATTCTTACACAATAAAGACAGCTTTACACACTTTAAAACGCTGCCAGCTAGTTTTTTGTATACAATTTTCAAGTGTAGAAATGGTGTAAAAGATCATACAGTCTAATGATTACTGGTATTACTTGTAAATTGAAAGTTTTTTACTCATTAGGCAGATGCTAAAAATAATTAGTAATTAGGATACTAATAAAATTGTGCTGCTTCCAATTCTTTTAGTTAATTCATATTTTGATTAATTGCCTTTTCTTTCTTTTTGATGCTGTTACTGCCCAGAAGAATGTCTCTTTTATCACTATGTATTACCAAATAGCAGCAAAGTAAGGAGAATTTATTAATGTTCTCCTTTTACAGGTTAATATTTGTACACTTAAATAACTTACTGCTGACAATTCAACACATTGGATTCATTATACAAGATAAGAGCAAGATTTTATTTTATCTTAGCCATTTCTAGTCATTGTTCATTGAGTTAAAAAATATATCTAATTGGTAATGATAATTGTTGCTACCAAGACAACAATCCCAGAGTTCATTAAAATCTACAATGTGATTTTTTTGGTTTTAAAACTTCGATAAAATTCTAATTTTTATTTTTCTCTGTATTTCTTTATCTACCTAATTATATTTTTTGTAATTATAGTCATTATATATTCCATTGTTGCCAAAGGAAAGTTAACCATTAAAACATGAAAAATGATAAAAATCCAGGGATCTCGTTTTATTCTTCTATTTTTATAGAGCAGAAGATTGACATTTTAAATAGATATTACACATCAGACATGCAAAAATAAGTGTATTTTAAGGTACTGACTTAATAATGGTGAGTCAGCTTCTACTAACATTTTTTTTTTTTTATCCCTAGGATTCACATTAATAAGACCTCAGGTTCAGTATATGTCAAATGGTAAAATATAAAACACTCAGAATGACATAAAGTCAATGAAATTTTATCAAGAAAAAATACTTAATATATAAACATTTCTATCATTTTCTATTTTCATTCTTAGTGAGTTAAAATTAGTTTAATCAGAGATGAAATACTCTGTGTGAATTTTATGATGGAGGTTTGATTAATCAATCTACATATATTTCAAAATTTTAACAATTTATATTTCTGTTATTTTTAGGTCATTATTTCTTTGAAGTAAAATTTTGTCTAAATGATTGGACAGATTAAAATAATATATAATTGTTTTCTTCTATTTACAGTTTCCATTTATTTCATATTGATTATGCTTACCAAATATATTTTGCCAGATAATTGTTTATACTTTTCAACATTACTGATTAGAATAGATTTTTCTGTCAGTTTTAATTCTATTAAAGATTTTACCAATGCAGTTTTAAGTTTTATCAGGATTATTTTGAATAGCTTATATTCTTTATGCAATGATTAATACTCTTTGTGCATTCTTGGGGAGGATCAAAAAATACGCCTGGAGCAAAGCCTTAGAATTCAGAAACAGTCCAAAATACTGAGACATTGTTTTCTATAAAGTAACCTAGGAGTAGATAAAGAGTTAATTACCTTTATATTCAGATTTAACCCAACCCATTAGTCTAAATAGAAGATATATAACTTGCCATATTTTGCCCTCATGACTTTTATACTTTGTAACCTTAAAAAGCATCCCATTTATTTAAGGTAATCTATTTATGCTTATCCATAGCTAATTTCAGGCAGATCCTTAATAAAAATATTAAAATGAGAAAATGAGAAGCTTAATTTTCAAATACTTGACTTCTCTTTTCCACGTAAGTATTTTACAATTTATAATCCATCATAGTTACAAAACTCTTATATTATTTTCTTCCTCTGTCTCATTGATGACTTTGTGTGCAATTAAGTCAGCATGAACATAAAGATGTACTAATTTAGTATGAATAGCATGCCAAGCTCTGACAGGTTGAAATTATTATTACTATTCTCACAATAAAAGTAGATGGCTAAGGAGACACAGTTGACAATAGGAAAAACAGGCATTTGAACTCGGGTTTCATTGATTAATTTAGTTTTATCTTTGAACAACTGAATGCTTCTGTTTTTTAAAAATAATTTCTGACATTGTCAAATAGTGTGAAGCCTAACATGTCAGGCTCTCTCCTCCTCAATATCCATAAACATTTACAACTAACTAGTCTACACGCGCACACACACACACACACACATACGGGAAAGAAACATTCTTATTTTCAAAATTTACAATACTGAATGATAGTAACTATTGATCTCCTTTTTATCTTAAATAAATTAGTTTCTGGCTCCTTCAAAAATAATAGCTGAAAGTACGAGAGTCTCAGAAAAAGTGGTGGATGAGTGGTTGAGCAGCTAAACAATGGTTTCTTAGTTTCAGGCCAGAAGAGAAAATAATTCAAATTCAAAGATTAACATGGTGGAGGATCAGTCTTTAAATTGTGACTAACAGCAAAAGCATACCTACCCCCTAGGTCTTTGTGTTTTAATACTATTATTTACCAAAAGGGACTAGAACTCCCAAGAGAAATGCCTAATTCCCAGACCAGGGCTGGGAAAGAACAAGATAATTCAGGAATATTTATTTTTTCATTCCTGAAATTAAGGAAGTGCTTAAGAATGATGGAAAATAATCAAAATGATACTGAAACTAGCTAAAAGCTGATTTTACTTGTCAATTCTGAAGGAAAATTGGCTTCAGAATAGTTAAAAACAGTAATAGTTTGTAGTACAATGAATGAAATATAAAAATATAAATCTATACTAAAAAAAATTAATAGATTAACAGAAAGTTTGAAAAAAATTGAGATGCTCTTAAAGATTCATGTACCTCACCATGAAGTGAAAAGTAATTTTACACACACCTCTGCCATACAGGCACTTCTATCATTAATTGTTGATGTGACAAGCAAATAGATCACTAAGTGAAGTTCTGGATCTCCTGACATTATGAAGTGGAAGCCAATTAGATAAGGCATTGCATCACATTCCTGTGAGTATTTACTTGTCTTGCTTCCCCTTTTTAAATCACCCTCAATGTTCTGGCCTTGTATCTTCCTTGTAAAGCCTAAGCATTTTAATCACAGTCTCAGCACTGCTGTTTCAGGACACTATGACATTTGGTTTTGCACTTAAATATAAAACATACAGCCGGGAGTGGTGGCTCACACCTGTAATCCCAGCGCTTTGAGAGGCTGAAGCGTCTGGATTACCTGAGGTAAGGGGTTCAAGACCAACCTGGGAAACATGGTGAAACCCCATTTCTACTAAATATACAAAAATTAGACAGGTGTGGTGGTGCATGCCTGTAGTTCCAGCTACTCGGGAGGCTGAGGCAGGGGAATTGCTTGAACCTGGGAGGCAGAGATTTCAGTGAGCCGAGATTATGCCACTGCACTACAGCCTGGAAGACAGAGGGAGACTCTGTCTAAAATAAATACATAAATAAAAACAAAACACACAACTGCCGTATCAACAAAGTCAAATTGAACAATCTGTATAGTTATTATGATAGATTAAGGAAAAATATTTACTAAAATTCAAAATTTACTTTATAATGTAGTTGTTAACCTAATAATAGAGATAACTTCATTGGCATAATATTGAATATCTAGAAATAGGTATCAACAAATAACAGCATAGTTGATGATAAAATAAAAAAAAAATTTTGTCTAGTTGAAAGTATAATAAGGCCTATCAGTACCCATAATCAATATTATATTTGATATTCTGTTAAATGTAAGACAAATAAAAATAATAATTTCAAAGAAATAAATTAAACTGTCATAATTTGCATCTGGGATGATTATACTAAAAAGTTATCTAAATTATGTCAATAGGCAATTAAAAGGCAATAGAGTAAGGTCATTTTACATAAGTTCAATATACAAAAAGCAACTATGTTTCCACATACCAGAAAACATTTAGAAAATTAAAATATAATAACATTTGAATAACATTTGTAATTCATTCAATGTCACAAGATTCTTGTAAATAAATCTAGTTGTTAAAAATTAAACACACATGCAATACAGAAAACTGAATATTTTCAGGAAAGATTAAACTTCTTTAAAAATTTAAGTATATACTATGTCCATGGATAAAAAGATTTGGTTTTATAAAAAAGTGATCTATAGATTCAATGCAAACACTAACAATGTAGTTTTTTTTAAAACGTGTATATACATGTATGTTAAAATTTGTTTAGTTTGTTTTCCTAAATTTATATGGAAATTAAATGGATAAAAATGCCAAGACAATAATGTTAAATTGAACACTGACAAAAGATTTAAAGTAGTGTATATCAAGATATATTTTATTATTTTGGTAATTAGGACTGAAGCTGTTGATGGAAGAAGAGCCAAAATAAACTAATGAAAGACAACATTTACTTTATGTCAAATATGGCATTTCAAGCAAAGGGAGAAGTCTTTACAATAAATCATATCAATGGACTATATATCCATTAATTTCTAGCTCTTACCATACACAAACAAAAAATTAGTTATATGTGAAATATACATTAAAATGTGAGTGCTAAGGCATCATGCTTCTAGAAAAATAGCAATAACAAAAGAAAGTAATAGTAAATGTGTGTATATAAAATTAAATATACATTTTAAAATCTTTGTTCATCAAAATATACAATTAAGAGAGTCAGAAAGCAAGTCTCAGAATGATAGAAGATATTTTCAACGTAGGTAACCAACAAAGTATAGAAAAACTACAAAACCTCAATAAGAAAGAGAGCAAAAATTTTTGGGGGGTAGAGAAATATTAGTTTTATTAGATATAATTTATATACAGTAAAAGTCACCACTTATACTTTTATAGTGTTGACATATATGAAGTTTATTTTTAAAACATCACAAAAAATGTTGTTTATAAGAAATATAGTGTAATAAACTGGACAACATAAAAATTTGTGAAACTCTAATTTTCAAAAGACAATATTAAAAAGTAAAATGCCAAGTCACAGAATGGAAAAAATATTTGCAATGCTTATATCCAAAAAAGTATTTGAATACTAAAAATAGAAAGAAAATTTCCTAAGTAGAAAATATAAGCAAAAATAAAAGAAATGATATGAGCAGACACTTCAAAGCAAAACATTAAATTGACAAATAAAGTATGTTCCAACTCATCAGAGAAATTCATCTTAATATCAGACATTTGATTCTATCTTACAATGCAAAAATAGACAAGTCAAGTGTTAGGAAGATTGTAAAGTAACTAGAAATTTTATACATTGCTGACATACTAACACTTTGGGAAGCTGATGGTATACTAAAGCTAAAAATATATAAGTTCTTTAACCCAGTAACTTCACTGGGACTATATACCTAAGAGAAATACATACCAAAATACATACCTAAGAATGTACGTAACATCAGTAATAACAACCAAAAGTCTTAAGACCACTCAAATATCCATTCACAGAAAAATGAATAAATAAATAAGGAACAGTAGCATGTTCACACAGTGCCCCATTATACAACAGTATAATAAGAAAACTATATATTCAATGACTTGCATGCAACTCACAAATATTATGTGAAGGAGGCCAATAATGAAAGAATGTATACTTTTTCATTTCATTGAAATAAAACACCAAACAGGGAAAATTAATCTATGTTTTGAGAAGTAAAGCAGTGTTTATCTTTGCAGATGAGACTACAGGGAGACTGAAGGATGGTTAAGGAATAGCTTCATGCAAACTAAAGAGTGGTTCACTTCATGATAATTCATTGTTGGGGGAAGCAGCAGAGGAGAAGACTTACAGAGTGCCTACATAAATTGGTTATGAGTGACATATAAACTGGGAACAACAAACCACAGCAAACTGTGGGAGGTCTCTGTGGAGGCAGACTTCTCTATGCCTCATGTTCCGGTGCAGGGTGACCTAGACTCTGTTACCACAAACATTGTGTTCAAGGACATAAAACTCCTTCTTAGCGCTATGACGTAGCCAGACTTGTAGGCTCCTTGTAAGGCTCGTGTTCCACCAGCTGCACATAGATAATAAGCTAAAGATAACCACATGTTCTTGTTTTGTGAAACTCTCAAACTGCCACTGTTATCAGTCTTTAGAATGACACACCAGTTCTGGCTCACTGATTTACTCCACCATCACATCACCCTTTCCCCACCATCACTCCACCCTCACCCTATAGATCAAAGTGATTGTAACCAATAAATTCTATGGTGAACCTAAGCTCAGGGCCTTCACTGCCTCCAGTGAAAGGTGATGGGCCCCTGGTCCCACTTGCATTCTTAATCTTTTTCTCAATCCTTTGTCACCACAGAACTCGGGGTACCCATGGGTGATGTGGGGGCTGATTTCCTACAATTCATCAAGCTTTATATTTAGGATTTGTTTACATTGCTTTAACTATAAGATGCAGAGATAAGATATTTATTAAATTGATTGGTATTTTAGTTTCCACCACCTTTTAAATATAAATATAACCATGTTAACCTAAGTGCCATAAGAAAATTCACAGATAATGTACCAAGTTTATCCTATGGTTTTTGAATATTCCCTGAAATACCATTTCTGTAGTCCTGAAATTGCATGTACAACAGTTTGAGAACATGGTATTCAAGCTATCTTCAGCTAATCTGAACTTGTTAGATAATAATGTAGCACCAAATTGTAAGAACGTACAATGGTCACCAAGGTGAGCATCAGTCCAGCCCCTTTCCTGGGGACTGCCTGTCCTAACCATAGATTGATTCCTGGTATCAGTGTTTCTTCTCTGTGATTCTATTCCCCTGGATGCATGTGACTGACTATAGGTAGAAATAACACCGAGATTGGGACATTTTTATTCTATCTCCTGGAAACTTATGTTGGAAAACAGCAAACTCACCATGAGCTGATCTTTTAAGTTAAGATAATCTAAACCTAGAAGCCATTAGTAGGCTAGTTTTCATGCTTTTGGACAAAGAAGCAAAAACTGCTGGTCTGCAGAGAAAGAAAATTGAGAAAATATGCAGTAAGTAGAATAATTTCAGTCCAGGGCGAAAGACTGGCTAACTTTCCAGTATGGAATTTCATTATTAAGTATTAACCTAATTTCTGCCTTGCATTATACAATTAATTCCACTATTCTTATAAATGTTTGCTCTTATTTGTAATGGCAAGCTTACATACATTATAATTTTATCTAGGCTAATGTATATTTTGTATTTGTATGTATGTACATGACAATTAGTGGAAAAGAGGGGTAATGCAAAATTTTTTCTAATTTCCTTTTTCCTTTATCATGTGACATAAGATTTATTAACTTCATATCAGTATTTCAGTATGGTTAACTTTATGTGATATTATTTGGATTGGGGATTGGTGCATTTCCAGTTGTATGAAGGATCCTTGTATTATGTTAGGCATAATTATGAACTTATTCTTATCTTTATTTGAAGACCATGTATAATCTGAGGAGATGTGTATGAGTTCAAGTTGACAAGGGCTAGACTTGTGATGGTTAATACTGAGTGTCAACTTGATTAGACTGAAGGATACAAAGTATTGATCCTGGGTGTCCTTAAGGGTACTGTCAAAAGAGCTTAACATTTGAGTCAGTGGGCTAAAAAAGGCAGATCCACCCATAGTCTTGGTGGTCACCATCTAATCAGCTGTCATTGTGGTGATTAAAAGCAAGCAGAAAAATATGAAGAGGCAAGACTGGTCTAGCCTTGCAGCCTACATCTTTCTCCCATGCTGGATGCTTCCTGCCCTCAAACATCGGACTCCAAGTTCCTCAGTTTTGGGACTAGGACTGGCTCTCCTTTTTCCTGAGATTGTAGATGGTTTATTGTGGGACCTTGTGATCATGTTTTAATATTTAACAAATTCATATATGTCTCCTATTACTTCTGTTCCTCTAGAGAACCCCGTCTAATACAGCTGGTTTCCTTCCTGCTTTTACCCATTCAGTATGATATTGGTTATGGGTTTGTCATAAAGAACTCTTACTATTTTGAGATATGTTCCATCAATACCTAGTTTATTAAGGTTGTTTAACATGAGATGTTGAATTTTATTGAAGGTGTTTTCTGCATCTATTGAGATAATCGTGGTTTTTCTCATTGCTTCTGTTTATGTGATGAACTATGTTTAATGATTTGCATACGTTGAACCAGTCTTACATCCCAGCCACGAAGCTGACTTGATCATGATGGGTAAGCTTTTTGATGCACTGTGGGTTATGATTGGCAGTATTTTATTGAGGATTTTCACATCGATGTTAATCAGGGATACTGTCCTAAAGTTTTTGATTTTTGTTGTGTCTCTGCTAGGTTTTGGTATCAGGTTAATGCTAGCCTCATAATAGGAGTTACAGAAAAGTCCTTTGTTTTCAGTTGTTTAAAATAGTTGCAGAAGGAATAGCATCAACTCCTCTTTGTACCTCTGGAAGAATTGGGCTGTGAATCCATCTGGTTCTGGGATTTTTTTGTTTTGTTTTTGTTTGTTCGTTTGTTTGTTTGTTTTTGGTTGGCAGGTTATTTACTACTGCCTAAATTTTACAACTTTTTGTTGGTCCTTTCATAGATTTGACTTCTCCATGGTTTAGTCTTGGGAGGGTGTATGTGTCCAAGAATTTATGCATTTATTCTAGATTTTCTAGTTTATTTGCATAAAGGTGTTTATAGTATTCTCTGCTGGTGGTTTGTATTTCTGTGGGGTCAGTGGTGATATCCCCTTTATCATTTTTATTGTGTCTATTTGATTCTTCTCTCTTTTCTTCGTTGGTGTAGCTAGCAGTCTGTCTATTTTATTAATTCTTTCAAAAAATCAGCTTGTGGATTCATTGATTTTTTGAAGGATTTTTTGCATCTCCATCACCTTCAGTTCTGCTCTGATCTTAGTTATTTGTTTTCTTCTGCTGGCTTTTGGATTCGTTTGCTCTTGCTTCTCTAGTTCTTTTAGTTGCAATGTTAGACTGTCAATTTGAGATCTTTCTAGTATTCTGATGTGGGCATTTAGTGCTGTAAATATCCCTTCTAATACTGCTTTAGCTGAGTCCCGGAGATTCTGGTACATTGTCTCTTTGCTCTCATTGGTTCAAAGAACTTCTGATTTCTGCCTTAATTTCATTATTTACCCAGGAGTCATTCAGGAGCAGGTTGTTCAATTTCCATGTAGTTGTGGGGCTTTGAGAGAGTTTCTTAATCTTGAGTTCTAATTTTAATTGCACTGTGGTCTGTGAGACTGTTATGATTTCAGTTCTTTTGTGTGTGCTGAGGATTGTTTTACTTCTAATTATGTTATTATTTTTAGAGTAAGTGCTATGGAGCACTGAGAATACATATTCTGTTGTTTTTGGGGTAGAGAGTTCCATATATGGCTATCAGGCCCACCTGATCCAGAGCTGAGTTCAAGTCCTGAATATCTTTGTTAATTTTCTGTCTTGATGATCTATCTAATATTATTAAAATCTCCCACTGTTATTGTGTGGGAGTCAATCTCTTTGTAGGTGTCTAAAAATTTGTTTTATGAATCTGTGTGTTCCTGTATTGAATGCATATATATTCAGGATAGTTAACTCTTCTTGTTGAATTGATCCCTTTGCCATTATGTAATGCCCTTCTTTGTCTTTTTTGATCTTTGTTGATGTAAAATCTGTTTTGTCAGGAACTAGGATTGCAACCCCTGCTTTTTTCTGCTTTCCATTTTCTTCCATTCCTATATTTTGAGCCTTTGTGCATCTTTGCATGTGAGATGGGTTTCTTGAATACAGCACTCTGATAGGTCTTCACTCTTTATTCAATTTGCCAGTCTGTGTCTTTTAATTGGGACATTTAGCCCATTTACATTTAAGGTTAATATTGTTATGTGTATTGATCCTGTCATCATGATGCTAGCTGGCTATTTCACACACTAGTCAATGCAGTTTCTTCATAGAGTCATCGGTCTTTGTATGTCAGTGAGTTTTTGCAGTGGCTGGAATTAGACTTTTTTTTTTTCCCCATATTTAGTGCTTCCTTTAGGAGCTCTTGCAAAGCAGGCCTGGCAGTGATGAAATCCCTCAGCATTTGCTTGTCTGTGAAGGATTTTGTTTCTCCTTTGTTTATCAAGCTTAGTTTAGCCAGATATGAAATTCTGGGTTGAAAATTATTTTCTTTAAGAATGGTTGAATATTAGTGCCCAGTCTATTCCAGTTTGCAGCATTTCTGCTGAGAGGTCCATGGTTAGTCTGATGGGCTTCCCTTTGTAGGTGACCTGGCCTCTCTCTCTGGCTGCCCTCAACACTTTTTCCTTCATTTTGACCTTGGAGCATCTGATAATTATGTATCTTGGGGTTGATCTTCTCATGGAGAATTTTACTGGGGTTCTCTGTATTTCTTGAATTTGAATGTTGGCCTATCTTGCTAGGTTGGGGAAGTTCTCTTGGATGATATACTGAAGTGTGATTTCTAACTTGGTTCCATTCTCCCCACCTCTTTCAGATACTCCAATCAGTTGTAGTTTCTGTCTTTTTACATCGTCCCATAGTTCCTGGAGGTTGTGTTTGTTCCATTTTATTACTTTTATTTTCTCTAAACTTGTCTGCCTGCCTTATTTCAGAGAGATAGTCTTCAAGCTCTTTCTTTCTTCCTCTTGATTGATTTAACTGTTAATACTTGCATATGTATCATGAACTTCTCATGCTGTTTTTCAGCTTCATCAGGTTATTTATGTACCTCTCTAAACTGGTTATTCTAGTTAGCAGCTTCTATAACGTCATGGTTATTAGCGTCTTTGCATTGGGTTATAACATGCCCCTTTACTTCAGCGAAGTTTGTTATTAGCCAATTCCTGTCAATTCATCCATCTCATCATCTGTTCAGTTCTGTGCCCTTGCTGGAGTGGTGTCATGATCATATGGAGAAGACACATTCTGGCCTTTTGAGTTTTCAGTGTTTTTTTCATTGATTCTTCCTCATCTTCGTAAGTTAGGCTAGTTTCAATCTTTAAGGCTGCTGACTCTTGAATGAGGGTTTTTTGGGAACTTCATGGTTGGTCCTGTTGTTGTTGCTTTCTCTTTGCTTATCAGTTCCCTTTTCTATAATACTGCTACAATTTGCTGGGGGTTCACTTCAAGTCCTATTCACCTGGAGAACTCCTGCACCTGGAGATGTCGCCCAAGGAGACTGGAGAACAACAAAGATGGGTGACTGCTCCTTCCTCTGGGATCTCTGACCTCCAGGGACACCAACCCAATCCCACTAGGAATGCTCCTGTATTGGGTGTCTGACAACCCCTGTTGAGGGGTGTCTCACACAGTTGCGGGACACAGGAACCAGGACCCATTTAAGGAAGCACTTTGGTTGTCTCCTGGTGGAGGGGTTGTGCTGCTCTGTGGGGAAATCCACTCACCTGGGTTGCCTGGATTCCTCAGTGCTAGCATGGGGAAGACTAAACCTGCTGGTCTGCAGACACTATGGCAACGCTTCCCCTAGAGGCTCAGGTCCAGGGAGATCAGAGTTCTGTCCCTAAGCTCTAGCTGGAGTTCCTGCAAGGAGGCCCTGCCCAGTGAGGCGGGATGGCTCAGGGTCTGGACTAAAGAGGCAGTTTGGCACCCTCTGCCACAGCCAGTGTGCTTTGGTTTGGGGAATAACCCTTGGGACCAACTCATCCAGTCGCCCCATCTGCAACAAGGGAAAGTCTTATCCTGGAGCTATAGTGAAGCTGCCACCCTTCTCCCTCCAGGAGTTCAGTACTTAGGCAGTTAGTGGCCACAGTGATGTTGGCTGCCCCTCCCTTGGTATCTCAGAGCCCTCCCCCAGGGAGCTCAGAGGGCTTAGGCAGCAGGCAGTGGCAGTGATGATGGCCGCCACTCCCTCCAGGAACTTGGTGGTCTAAAGCAGATTCCAGCTGAGGGGTTGTTGAGAATTTGCACAGCTCTGTAGTTGGGGCCCTAGATCCTGGTGGGATGGGCTCATGAGTGGGATCTTCTGATCTGTAGATTGCACAGTTCTATTGAAAAAGCACGATTTCCTAGGTTGGGTAACATGCTCCCTCACGGCCTTCTTTGGGAGTAGGGACTCCCCTTCATGTGGCTCTCAGGTGGGCTTTTCCTTGATGTCCAAGGGTCACGCCAACCGCCTGGTCATTCTTAATGACAGAACCTGCAGGATTCGCATTCTGTTTTGGTTCTTCTAAGTGGGAGCCTACACCGCCACTTCTAGTCAGCAATGGCGCCACACCCCACAGATTTTTTGCTAGTGAAGATACTTATGATGGCTTAATATGCACTTTTATACTAAGAATTTAGATTTTTAAAACTTAGTATACTTTGTTTAACTGATTTTTATAGCTAACTACAGAAACGCATTGAAATAGAAGAAAAACTTAAATGACAGAAATTTAGGCATAAAAATAGAATAAACCAGAGTTAAACCAACTATTTGTCCCTTATTAACCAACAACATCGTCTGAATTGTACATTTCCACGCCAACAGACCACTATGTTGTGATAAAAGTTTGTGGCAGTATTGTGTTTATACAGAATGTACATCACTGAATTGGCTTCACAAGCCATTCATTACTGTGTAGAAAAAGCACTCCGTAAAGCGACTTATAATTTAGCTGCAATTTTCAGTTTACAAGTAATATTAATGATTGTGTATGATGCTAACTATGGACAAAACACAAAGGTTAGAGAATAATGTGCATGTCACAGGATCAAAATTATAGCAGAAAAAATTTATTCATTATATATTTGTGCATTTGACAATTATGAAGCACCACTTTTTCAGAAATTAAAACAAAACAAAACATGCTTCAAATGAAGGAATTAGGGAAGGGGTGTGTGTGTGTGTGGTGTGTGTATTTGTGTGTGTTTGCATAAGCAAACTTGCTGCAGATAATATATGAATTAAACATTATAAAAATAAAGTGAGAAGCATTCTACATTAAACAAAATTATTGGTTAAAATACACTATCTTTTTACCCTAGTTTTTTGTGCAAAAAGACAATCAACAAAATATAAGCTTTACATCAGAATACCATTTTAACTCTTATGCTGTAAGCACCCGGGTTAATAATAAACAGTAAATTTTGCTGTTTTGCATCCCTTAAAGAATTTTTACTAATATCCAATGGTCATTAGTGGCTAAAATAGAAATCTTTTCTCTTTCTCCTTTCCTGTCCAGTAATAGAGCAAATGTTATTTTCATAGGCAATAACTAGGGGCACAGGGTTCAAGTCAGTATAATTCCAAAAGTGCTGAATTTGAGGTTAAAAGACTTGGGGTTATATCCTTGTTCTTTGACTAGCTAGCTGTGTGACAAATGGGAACTTCCTGTTTCTCTGAATGTGATTTTTCTAATTTAAAAACAACAGTGAGACTTTTTTATTTGCAAATCTCTTATAAGAATTAAGTAAAATACTAAAGATAATGTTCCTGCCAAAAAGTATGTTTTAGATCATATTTTCTTCTTAGTTGTAGAGATCGTGCTTGGTATTTTAATAATATTGCCATTATTCATTCAACAGTTGCCAAATATTTAATTGAATGTCTCCTGTTATTTAGGTTTTGGAAATACAGTGCTGAACAAAATCTTATTTTCTTGAAATTTACATTACAATGAAGCAGGTAATTAAACAAAAACGAAGATATAATTATTTATTATATAGTATAATAGTAATACAGGACAAGATTATAGACAATGAGTAAAATAAGTTGGTCAGGTATGGTCTTACTGAGTAGAAGATATTTGAAGGGAAAAATACAAAGGAGTTAAGCATGTGGAGATTTTGGATAAAAGAAATAGAAGGAAAATGTTGCTCTACTATAGTAAGAGGAAAGATTGTGGATATAATATTAAAAAGATATGAGGTACAAGCTCAGAGTCTTGTCATCCTTATTAAAGAGTATGATCATTTTATATGAAAATAGAAAGTTATGTGAAGACTTTAAAGTAGGACAGTAGCATAATTTCTTCTACAGTCAGGTTACAAGTCCTTATACAATCTATATTTGCTGTCTTCATGTATTAGAAGAAGGTGAGAAGAAAAGCCAGACCAGTTACACTATTACTTACACAAACTACTGATGAAGCATGTCTTCCAGTATTAGAAATAGAGCATATTAGAATGTGCCCAAAATAAGAACTTTTAAAATCAACTCAAAAGACTCAATACTTATTTTCTTCTTGTCTGCAGCAAGAAGTTTTTTTTTTTTGTCTGTTTGTTTTAGAAAAAGCTACACCCTAAAAAAACTGAGAACTTAGAGTATACAGTTTGTTACCAATCTCACATGGAATATCTGTCTTACACTTGTTACTGCAGCAATCTGAAGTTTTGTCAATTCTAAAGCAATGCTCCAAATTTACAGAGAATATAAATGCAATCAAATTCATATACTTTGATCTTCCTGATACAAAATACTATATCATCCTTTTGTGTTAAGACAGATATTTGGTTTACTTTCTCTAAAGCTTATCCTATTTCTCAAGTCCAGAATTTCACCAATGTTGAGAACATTTTACTATATATTAATCCTCTCATTTTGGGTTATATAAATAGTACCTCAACTATGTATTTCAATAAATTGAATACCTAGTCAAATTTTTCCTATTAGTGGCTTTGATATAATTTAGGCAAGAGATAAAAGGAATTTGGGAAAAGGTAATAGCAGTGAGAGTGGAGGGAAGTGTGTGTGTACATGTATGTGTATATACAAACACACATATAAACATGCTTATGAATATGTTTTATGTATACAGAATATATTCAATAGATATATGGAAAGTACAAATAATTGAACGTAATAAATCAAGAAACAGAAAGAGAAAAAAGGTGATACAATTCAATGTCAGAGATTTTTTTTTTTAACAGTTCTAAGAAAATAGCAGCTGCAGAAATGGAGTACGATAATACAAAGTAGAGGAAGGGTAAATGAACATAATTTACTCTTGCAAAGAAGTTTGGCTATAAAGAAGAAGTAAAAGGAAGATAAAATGAGAAAAAAGTTCAGTTGGAGTGGGATTTTGGAAGGAATAATGTTTTATTTTGCTGTTGTCAGTGTTGGACTTCAAAATATTTATGTGTTTATGGGAAGAAGTTGGTAGAAAAAGAGATATTGAAGATCTGGCAAGAAGTTTAGGGAGCTAAATTTAAGTCACATCCATGATGATGCACACAGACTTACACAGAGAAGTGGTTGATAATATTCAGTAAGAGAAACATTTCTTTGAGTATTAAAAGAAAAACATAGGAAAATGTGTGCAGTCACTTATTATAGATAATAGCAGAAATTTGGAGGAATTTCAAAAGGATGATGTTTCAGCCATAGACATGCATAACTCAGATCTTTATTCAAGAGACAAACTGCTGTGAGTAGTATAGTTAGCTAATCATCTCCAGTCACTGCCTATTCAGAATTCACCAATGTTTACTCTGAAGTCACCTACTGCCTGGATTGCTTCTAGTCAAAATCTGAGCAAAGAGACAGTGTCACAACCTGCCACTCAGGCCCAGTGCAGACCTCTTCTAATGAGCAATCTTGGTTCTGAAGGTTCCCATCTCCACTGGCTTGGCCAAGACTTTCTCAGAGCTGCATTGCAACCTGACGTTCTTTCTACCCAATTATTCCTCCAATCCTCTCTTTTTTCCACAAGTGTCAGATCTGCCTTGTAATTTAAAGGTTTTCTCCACCTACTTCTGTTCACTCTCTCTTTATCATTCACATGTATGTACCCAACTAAATCTTTTGTGTTCTTAACTCCATGTTGGTATCTATTTCTCAGAGAGCTTGAACTCATAGTGATAGGTTACTCTTTGATGTAGGATTGTATTTTAGAATGGCTTAGAAAACTTTAAAAGGTAAAGTACAGAGAGAATTTTATGCTTACTTGAACATATCAATAAGCTATCATAAGCAAAATACATGGGAGTAAGGCAAATGAATTAGATATTATAAGCTTTTCAGTATTAGATTCTAATATTATTAAACTTTTTCTTATGATAAAGAGAATATCACAAATAGTATTGAATTCTTTTCTATTCGAACAAAATTGGTTTGATCTTCAACTCAAATTACATACTATTCAACATCACAAATGAAATAAAGGAATGAAAGATATAAGAAAAAATTAAAATAAAGACAAAACGTGATGGTTACATAAAATAATTATTGGAATGAGGCATTGTATTTAATCTTAAAGCAGTGAAAACATTGTACAGGAAATTATTGATATATGCAAATATAATAAAACTTAAGTGTCTGTATATTGCAAAATTTCTAAACAAAATTTAAAGACAATGAACAATATTAATGGGTACAAAAATACAGCTCGATAGAAGGAACAAGATCTAGTATTCAATAGTGCAATAGGAAAATTACAGTTAATAATTTACTGTATATTTCAAAAGAGCTAAAAGAGAAAACTTGTAATGTTTCTAATACAAAGAAAAATCGATGTTGGAGGTGATAGATATTCCAATTACTCTAATGTGGTTATTACACACTGTATAAATGCATCCAAATATCACATGCATTACAAAAAATATATATCAGTGATGTATCAGTCAAGCAATCAATACACAATATGGAAAACTTCAATAAACATTCATATAAATGTTAATATTTTCAGTATAAATATTTTACTAAAATTTATATTACAGAGATGCTATCAGCAAGTCAGAGGACAAGAAAAATTCATGCCTTTTTTCCTTCACAAGCAAACTGAATTAACAACATGCTAAGAAGAATACCTCTGTGAAAACTCTGAAGAATAATTGAGAAGCTACTGCACCAAGGCCATTTTAAAGCCAAGTAAATATTCCAGCAAGAAAGCATAAAAATTAGATGCCTTTTCACACAGTGTGTGCCCCTCTTTCTACATGGCATAGCATGCACAAAGAAACACATTACGATCAAACTAACTTAAAGACAAAAAAAGTAGAATACTTGTAAGCTCTTTCTACAAGGGAGTCTTACCCTGAAAGAAACAATGAAAGAAAGGAAATTATCAAATACCTAATGCTAATTAAATACCAATACCTCACAGTGCTGCATTTTTACCATCATTTAATCAAGACCACAAACACTGTTATTCTACACTCATATCTTTTTATATACTAAAACATCATAACATTTTGTTAATCTCTTAACATTGGCCTTGGAAATTTAGCCGAATTCCTGTTGAAACTTATAGAATTTTAACCATAAAAATATCGAATTTCTTAATTTTTGGATTTTTTGAAGACTATTCATGTTAATTTAATAAGAGTACTACATCAAATTTAAAACAAAATTGTATCTCTAAAATTAAAAAATTCTAAAACACTACTAAAACTTGATGACCCCAACAGTTACATAGGCAAATATGTTTAAAAATTTTAAACCATAAGTGACAAATAGCCACTCACTAGTTCAATCTCCTTAGCAATCAATGAAATTTGAATTAACATTACAAATAATACATTTTACATTAGAAATTAGCAGAACATTAAGAATCAGCATAATTTAAATCCAGTAAGATTGTGGCACAGCAAACTCTAATGAGAATGTAATTCAGTCATATTTTTGTGGTGGAAGTGTAATTTGGTAATACTTTCAGGGAAGGTTTCTATTCTCCTGCCCTAGTCAAGAAGCAGAGGCTGGCAGTCCCAGACTTAATAATGCTGAGGAAACAAAACAACTATTGTACTCAGCTGGTTATATAAAGCATGAAAATGAAGAACAGGATTATATCTAGAAGCATAACATTTGGGCCAAAGGCATTCACTATAACTCAGGTACAGAAAAGCAGGTAGAATATAATCAAGAGTAAAACATAACAGTATTTGGAGCAATACAGCAGTTGGGCTCTTTTGAGCAAGATAATTGCATTAAATATAAGGAAATCTATTTGAAAATATCAATCAAGGACATAGAAAGAGAAAGTGAATCTTCAACTGATAAAGAAAACTTGATGTGATACAGAAAATAACGTTAGGTAGCCAGATAGCTGTCAAGAGGATAGGCTACAGAATCAGACAGTCTAACTATGAATCAATTTTCAACATGTTATGTCTAATAATGCCATTTTTATGTTTGTTAGGTGATATTGGGTGGCTTTTAAACTCACAATTCTTACTTTTGTATATTCTAGAAATTTTACCCATTGACCTTATTTATCCAGGAAATGTTTTATTTTCTAAAGGATCAATATTTCAATATCTTTATTTGTCTTATCTTATTTTCTTTTTGCTATTATTTAAATCCTCATTTTAAAAAAATGTGTCTACTTGATAGGTTTCAGATGATAATGGGAAGAAAATGTTTATGTTGGACAAAAGAGACAGCAGAGTTTTATATTACTGGGAAAGGGTGAAGTGGGAATAGAAAGTTATGGAACCTCATGAATAATATAAGAACTTTATATTTGGTTGCATTATTTTTATTTTCCAGAAATATTTTTTTACATGTTAGTAGGAAGGTTTGGAGAATTATTTGTGGAGAGGTGCAATTCTCAACTATTTCATTTAGAAGGCATACATTTTAAATCACCTATATTTTGCTTATGAATAATACTTTTTAGCAAGATCAAAAGCTAGTCGTTACATTACTTGGGGCATATATATGAGAACTTTTATGAAAAAGTATTGAATAAAACCTAGATGTGTTGCTATGGAATTGATTCTGATATTGAAAAGATTGTAATTACATGCTGGGCTGCTATGCACATTTGTTTAATTTTTCAAACTTTAGTTGAGAATCCACATTAATGTTGAATTATTAGAGGAAGGGATACATTGCTTAAGGTAAGTGTTATCTTGAGCAGACTGGAAGATTTTCATGTCCTCTCTCTAACTTCTGTCTCCGCAATCCCCAATCTACATCACTTATTTGAAGAATACCGATTAGATAGCCAGAAATTATAGTTTCTGACAATGAAGTGTCACTGAGTTGATTTTAAGAAATATGTGGACGAATATTTTTTCCAAAATCTCATGGTTGCCTCTAGTCACCCTCTAGCAATAGCCACTCTGATAGAGTAGTATTAGATAATGAGTGCTCCCTAAAACTGCATTTTGAAACATAACTACCAGATGTGTGAAACTCTTCTATTCAAACTTTTGTCTATGCGCAAACACAGGGAAAATATAGGGGCCAAGAGAATTACATTAGTATTTCTGCTGACCTGGACTTAAAAGCTAGCTCTGTTATTTCCTTGTTCAATGACATTTGTCACATTACTCAAACTTTTAAATCTGCATTTTCATCTAAAAATTTAGGGCAAAAATTTCTGACTTATTGATAAATAAAAGGATTATCTTAACTAGAATAATGTAGGTAAGTTTCAGAGTAAATATTTAATGCATAATAGCTATTATTACAGTAGTAGTCGTAATATTCTATTATTTTGAAAATTTATCTCTATCATATCTGAATGATGATTTATTGAATTGGCAATAGCACATTAATACCACTATTAATATGAAGGTAAATGTAATAACTCAATACCACCATTATTATGAAGGTGAAATGTAGTAATTTGATTAGTGGAGGCAGAGAATTAATTTTATTAAACCACTGAAACAAATTCACTAGGAACCCATTATTTACTAGGCAAAATTAAAGCTAACATTAGTGAACACTGTCTAATGGACCAAGTACAACTACTTGTAGTGGTGACAATAGCTAAAATTTATGTTCAAGCCACTGAAATAAATTTTATTGTCTCTACTCTTTGGTCTTAAGTTTCTAATTGAAAGCCAGTAAGAATAAAAAAAGAGAAATTGTTCAGCAAGAAGTAAACTGAGTTCAAAACCGTGTAAACACATCTAACATAAACTTAGCTTACATACGAATCTGAGAAATGGCTTCCAAAATCTGTGAAGGAGGTAGCCAAATCATAAAGATTAAGATCAGAACAGTTTTTTATAGAAAAATTAGTCAAGCATGCCAGCAGTTGCCTGTAATCCCAGCTACTCAGGAGGCTGAGGCAGGAGAATTGCTTGAAACTGGGAGGCGGAGGTTGCGGTGAGCAGACTGTCACTCCAGCCTGGGCAACAGAGCAAGACTTGAGCTCAAAAAACAAACAAATAAATTGTACTTATTCCAATTTGCATAAAAGCCACATGGTATGCTAGAGAATTGAAAAGTGATTTCTGTTGCTTAATGTTCTGTAAATAGTAACTGGATAAGTATATTAGCTTAATGAAAGGCATTCATTAAATCCACATGTTGATTAGCTGGTGGGGATGCTGTGTTGGGCATTGTGTACAAGGCAGCCTAAAATGTAAAGAGCCTTACGCTCCTTGAAACAAAAAAAAAACAAACAAACTGTAAATTTGGCATTAAAGACAAATGAAATAGCATTATTCAAACATGATAATAAGAAATATATATGTATTTTGTTGTAAAACAGAAAAATAAGAAAAAAATTCAGATTTTGAAATGATTTTATATTGAAGGTATCTTTTGCATTATTCCTTTAAAAAAGAGAATTATCAGTGCACTTACAAAAGAAGTTTGATTCAATCTCAATTTGAAATGTTTCATTAATTACATACACTGTGACATATTTAACAGATGTCATTTGAACACATTTGCAAAAGCCAGAGGAAGTAGTCAGTGTAGGGTACACTCAGCAACCCATGAATGTCAAAATTGTCATCTTTAGAATTATCAGAATAGAAAGATCTCTGTATGTTCTGACATGATGGATTTTCATATTAGTCGTTGCCTTTAATACACCATATTTTAACTGTTTTACATCAACAGGATATTCTAGCACGTGTGTGTGTGTGTGTGTGTGTGTGTTATAACAGGTGTGTGTGTCTGTATTTGTAGAGAGAGATGAATCAATGTATCTGAGAACAGGAGATAATTATTCAGAACATTTGGAAGTCTGTGTCCTGCACTTAAACCTGTCTTTGAGTCAAAATGCCAAACACTACATATTATTTAGAAAGCAATGCCTAGAAAAACTAATCAAAAATCTTCATAAAATCATAATTTCTTTAAGAATATTCTAATTATATATGGAGAATACCTTCCTCACTTTTTTTGCACATGTCAGTTATTATGTTGTGAGATGTCATTGAAAACATACAGAAAATGTGGAGCTGTTTTATAAATGGACATTTAAAATGTTCCTTTTATCCTCAGGTAAAGAAAAGATAGCATCAACCAATCAAAAGAAGAAGCAAGAGCAATTCAAGGAGAGACATTTTTATTGCTAACTTCCAGAGGGAATTAACCAATTTTCTGTATTATGATAGAATCAGCATATTGAGGATGGGACCTATAGATAATGTCAAAGCAGAAGAGGTGCTTTCAGCTTTGTGTGCCTGTTGAATCTTAAATATGAGCAACTGCTGAGCTTCTGTTTGCTCCATGATTTCCGGTCAGGTTTCATCAGATTGGAGCCTGCTGTTTAAGCTATATTTAGGACATGACCCTAGCAGCTGTCTCTACTGAATGAGCCACTTCAAGGTGGTTATTACTATGCATGTAATAACTAAAGAATTTGGAAGAGCTAAGAAAAGCACTTATCCCTGTGTATTCTGTTGAATATTTTGGTAGATTTGAAATCCAACTAAGAGAGGCACATATGAAAAATAAAAGTATGGTAATTTACACTAAAAATAACTTTAATATTACCATCTGGATGAGAAAAATGCCATACGACTATGTCAGAGTAAGAAGAATCTATTTTGTAAATGCCCACAACTTTTTTGATTGAAAGTTTTAATGAAGTTTTATAAATGTAAAAGCATATTTCTGCAAATAATTGATTTTTGAATATCTGACAAAATAAAAATATCAAAATACGTTTACTATTATATTTACTGTCAATGAGAATAAAGATTATATCTCGTTTGCTATTACATTCCTGTAAAACACGCCATAATTTAGGATATTTTATCCCTGTAAGACATGCCATGTCATAGTCACCAGTAAATGTTTCTTGAATTTAATATTGTCTTTTGACATTTGAAAATAGAAAATAAGAGCCTTGGAGAATGTCTAAAGAATTTTTAAAGCATTAAAAATGCACATTATAATCTGAAAAATCCTGACTTAAGTAAACACCCTTCTGTATTTTCTGTGAGAAAGACTGAAAATGAAAATATAGCCTAATGATAAATATTATATTTCCAATCTTATAGATGAAGATTATGAACCAAAAGTAATAACTATATTCTTGCTAAATCTTGTAACATCTATGCACCTCCAGAAAAAACAGGATGTGAGAAGGACAGTACCACTTTTTCACAGGGGTAAACAACTTGAAACTTGTCAATTTAGTCATCTGACGTGTGCATGTGTATATGTGGATGTGTATATATACACCAAATACCTCTGTACCTACATATATTTAGGCATCAAATGCTTCTGTAGCTAAATGTGATTATCAAGGTTATCAAACAATGTAAAAATTCATAATAACATATACTGAAAATAATTTCTAAGTATTGCCGTGTAAGGTGGTAAATAAGATGGGTAACATCCAAGCATTACTTAAACACTACAATATTCATAGAAGACTGCAGGAAACAATGTGACATTAGAACCAAATGTGAAACTAAAATATTGGGCTGAGAGAATACGGAGGATTTAATAAGGAAATTTTCTCAGCACTGAAACTGGGATAAGATATCAACCATATTTTACAAAATTACAATTTTAAAAAGTAGTGTTGTTTTTACTATTTTAAATATGAAAAATCATAGAATTTAAAATATTTCTCCCTCACTCTTTCACTAAGATGTAAGTGAATATTCTTCTGGCCTCTTTCATTCACCCTACTCTATATGAATGATATATCAGAACTAAATTTTATGTGATCAAGAGTTGTTTGGAGTTGGTCTCTGATGGTAGGCTCAATATCGAGATTCACAAGTATCTCCATGGCTTTATCTTCAATCTATCCTATTATGCCAACAGTGTCACTTGGGTGAGGATATTATAATCTCCCTGTAGGAAATACTATAGCAAAAACATTTATCTTCCCAGGAAATCTGGGGATAATACAGAATAATGCTACCCCTACATTTAGTTTTACAAAGAAAATTCAGAATTAAACATTTTGTATAAGAATATAAATATATAAGTGCTTTGAGTTAAGCATTCTCTCTTTTGACCTGTCTCTATTCAACACAGACAATGGATTCATTTTGCTTCCACTCAATTATTTCCTATTAATTCCAATTGCTTAATGCAATTGCAGATCATTACATTGCAATTATTCAATAAGAAAATACTTTTAAATAGGAGTCTGTAAAAACACTTTGGAGTATTTCATTTGTAGCCAAGAAAATAACTGCACGTAGAATTATTATTTTTTAAAAAGCAACAACACAATAAGTAGAAAAATTATGCTTAGATTTTTTTTTCATGTAGAGTGCTAAAACCAAAATACAGACAGTTAATATCATTGTTCTTTCTTTACATCAGGTTAAACGTGAAGAATGTGAAGAATGTGGTTGTCAGATAGTAATGAATTTAAACTCATTCTACTGCAGCTTTCAGCAATTATTTGTTAACATGTCCACATTTATTAATGTATTTTGATTTGTTTTTATTTTACCAGAAATGAATAAGGACAGATAATGCTTTTCAAAGTCATAATTTTAAACAATTATTATAAAAAGGAAGTATGACATTTATATTTAATAAATTAGTAAGCATATTTAAACAGTTTATACTGAAGATTCTGAAGATATTTAATATATCTAGCTTATAACCTTTAAATATATTAGAATAACTATTTATAATTACATAGCATGCAATTAAATAGCATTTGCAAGCTCATGCTAACAATTGAAAAAGGAATATTTATACACATAATAAAAAGTCATAGACTGTTAAAGTGCTCAGTATTGTGTTGAACACAAATATCAATTTCTGTCTCTTTTCCTTTACATATAAATTTTCTGCATGATCCCTATATTTTGTAATTAAATATATCATATTGTTAAATTACTGCTGTTGAATATTTTAATTTTCACATTATTTCAGTATCTGTAAAGAAATAACAAATTTTCAAAAAGTTGTTCACTAATGACAGTCAATTATGAGACTGTCCAATTTAGAATCAGTGTCTCATTTCCTTTCTCCTGTCCCCCAGATTTATAGGCTGGCCCTATTCATGCTTCCTCTTCTACCCAAAGAAAAATTTATGCTAAGGATGATGGCTTCCAGCTTCATCCATGTCCCTGAAAAGGACATGATCTCATTCCTTTTCATGACTGCATAATATTCCATTGTGTAAGTGCACCACATTTTCTTTATCTAGTCTAACATTGATGGGCATCTCGGTTGGCTCCATGTTATTGCTGTTGTGAATAGTGCTACAATAAACATAGGTGTATATACCCAAAGGAATATAAGTCATTCTAATATATGATTATTCTAATAATTATTCTAATAAAAAATAATTACTAGAATAATTATTAGAATAATCATATATTAGAATGACTTAATAATCACATATTATTCTAATAATTATTCTTTATTAGAATAATCATATATTAGAATGATTTATATTCCTTTGAGTATATATTTAGTAATGGGATTGCTGGGTCAAATGATATTTCTGGTTCTAGATCCTTGAGGAATCACCACACTGTCTTCCACAATAGTAGAACTAATTTAAATTCCCAATAGGACAGTGTAAAAGCATTCCTATTGCTCCATAGCCTTACCACCATCTGTTGTTTCTTGACATTTTAATAATTGTCATTCTGACTGGCAAGAGATGGTATCTCATTGTGGTTTTGATTTGCATTTCTCTAATGATCAGTTATGTTGAACTTTTCTCATATGTTTGTTGGCCATACAAATGTCTTCTTTTGAGAAGTGTCTGTTCATGTCCTTTCACCACCTTTTGATGGGCTTGTTTGTTTGTTTCTTGTAAATTTGTTTAAGTTTCTTGTAAATTCTGGATATTAGACCTTTGTCAGATAGGTAACTTTCAAAAATTTTCTACCATTTTGTAGGTTGCTGTTCACTCTGATGATGGTTTCTTTTACTGTGCAGAAGCTTTTTGGTTTAATTACATCCCATTTGTCAACTTTAGCTTTTGTTGTAATTGCTTTTAGTGATTTCAACACAAAACTTTTGCCCTGCCTGTGTCCTGAGTGGTATTGTCTAGGTTTTCTCCTAGGGTTTTTATGGTTTGGGGTTTTATATTTAAGTCTAACCCATCTTGAGTTAATTTTTGTACAGAGTGTAAGGAGGGAGTCCAATTCCAGTTTCTGGCATAAGGCTAACCAGTTTTCCCAGCACCATTTATTAAATATGGAATCCTTTCCCCATTGCTTGTTTTTGTCAGGTTTTTCAAAGATCATATGGTTATAGATGTGTGGTCTCACTTCTGAGGTCTCTATTCTGTTCCATTTGTCTATATGTCTGTTTTGGTATCAGTACCATGTTGTTTTGGTTACCATAGCCTTGTAGTATAGTTTGAAGTCAGGTAGCATGATGCTTCCAGCTTTGCTCTTTTTTGCTTAGGATTGTCTTGGCTATGCAGGCTCTTTTTTGGTTCCATATGAATTTTAAAGTATTTTTTTCTAATTCAGTTTAGAATGTCAATGGTAGTTTGATAGAAGTAGCATTGAATCTACAAACAGAAAACCAATCATTCATATAGAGGAGTTGAAGGATGAGAACACAAGGGCACAGGGAGGGGAATAACACACACTGGGGCCTGTCAGGGGGTGGGGAGGTGTGGGGAGGGAGAGCATCAGGACAAATAACAAATGCATGTGGAGCTTAAAACCTAGAAGAACGAGTTGATAGGTGCAGCAAACCACCACGGCATATATATACCTAGGTAACAAGCCTGTACATTCTGCACATGTATCCTGGAACTTATAGTAAATAATAATAATAATTAAAAAGAAAAGTAAGTTCTTCAAAGACTTTAATGCAATTAGTGCACACAGGAAACTAAATGTTAACTATCATTGTAGTTTTGATGCCACTTCTGGTGGTAAATAATAAGAATGCTACCATTCCATTGGTAGAATGGTAGTCATTGGCTTGGTGGCATCCATTTATTAATAGTTTAAGGTAGTTACTGTCCTGTTTTGTAGAGGTGATATGCTGTCACTTTGTCACTGTCTTCACAATTTGAATAGCAACAATTTCAAGTAATTTAATTTATCTGCTTAAGAAAATTACTAAAACAATTGAAGTCATATCTCTAAGAGGCAACAATAAATTGACACTAAAGAGAAAAAGGAAAAAAAAAAAAACTTTTTCTAGGCTTTATTCTTTGCCCATTTCTTAACAAAATAATAATGAGAAAGTAAAATAAAACAAAGCACTAAATAAAACAGGGTATAGTACCAAAAAGAGTAATTGAGATCAAGCCACTCACTTTTGAGAATGGCATATATAAAACTCTGTTGAAATATCTCAGACTGGTACTTAATATATGTTGAAACCATATTAGGTTAACTTATCTTTAACAAAGTATTTAAAATTCAATCAGCAATCATGATCAAGTGAGATTTATCCCTAGGATATAGAGATGTCGCAACATATACAAATTAATAAATATGATACACCACAAAAAAAAAGACTGAAGGGTAAAAATTGCATGATTATCTCACTGATGCAAAAAAAAAAAAGCAGCTGACAAATTCAACATCTTTTATGATAAAAAAAAAATCTGCCACAAATTGGGTATCGAAGGCATGTACTTTCAAATAATAATGTACACAGCTTTATTATATGACAGGCCCACAGCTAACATCATATTGAATAGCAAAAAGCTGAAAGCTTTTCCTGAGATCAGGAACATGAAAAGAATGCCCACTCTTGCCACTTCTATTCAATATAGTATTAGAAGTCCTAGCCAGAGTAGTTAGAAAAAAAAAAAAAAAAAAAGGCATCCAAGTTGGAAAAAAGTAAAATTGTCTCTTTTTACAGATAATATAATCTTAAAAACTCCACCAAAAAACTATCAGAACTAATAAATGAATTTAGTAAAGTAGGTTACAAATCAACCTTCAAAAATTAGATGCATTTTTATACACTAACAATAAATCATCTGAAAAAGAATTCAAGAAAACAACTCATTTACAACAGTATGGAAAAAATAAATAAATTTAACGATGGAGGTGAAACATTTATACACTGAAACATAAAAAATATATTTGAAAGGGAATTGGGCATGGTGGCTCCCACCTGTAATCACAGCACTTTGGGAGGCTGAGGTAAGCAGATCACCTGAGATCAGAGGCTCAAGACCAGCCTGGCCAACATGGTGAAATCCTGTCTGTACTAAAAGTACAAAAATTAGCTGGGTGTGGTGGCATGTGCCTATAATCCCAGCTACTTGGGAGACTGAAGCAAGATAATCACTTAAACCTGGAAGGCAGAGGTTGCAGTGAGCTGAAATCATGCTACTGCACTCCAGCCTGAGTGACAGAGTGCGACTTTGTCTCAAAAATAATAATAGATGAAAGAATTTGTTGAATACACACATGAATGGAAAGATATCTCATATTCATAGATTCAAGAAAATAATATCACTAAAATGTCAATACTACCCAAAGCGATCTAAAGATTCAATGCACTCCTTATTAAAACTTCAATGGCTTCTTTTTACAGAAGCATAAAAATAAACCTAAAATTTGTATGGAACTACAAAAGACCCTAAACAGCCAAAGCACTCTCAAGCATAAAGAATGGAGCTAGCAGCATCGTACTATCTGATCTCAAAATATACATCAAAGTTATAGTAATAGAAGCAATATGATACTCCATTAAAAACAGACATGTAGACCAAGGGAACAGAACAGAGAGCCCAGAAATATACCCACATATTTATGTACAACTGATCTTTGACAAGAATGCCAAAAGCAAACAATGAGGAAAGAATTGTCTCTTCAATAAGTGATGTTGGGAAAACTGACTATCCATATGCAAAAAAAGAAAAATATTGACCCTATTTACACCATATGTTAGAATCAACTAAAAATGATTAAAGACCTAAATGTAAGACCTGAAAGTATAAAAGCAGTAGAAGAAAACAGAGGGGTAAAGCTTTTTTACATTGGTCGGGAATATGATTTTTTGGATATGACACAAAAACAGAGACAAAAGAAATAAGAGACAGGTATAGTCCCATTAATTAAAAAGTTCTGCACAGCATAATAAACAATTGATAAAGTGAAGAGACAACCTATGGAACATAAGAAAATATTTGAAAGCCATAAATCTGATAAGTTGTAAATCTACAAAACAGGAACACAAAGAATTCAATAGCAAGGAACTAATAACCCAATTAAAAACTGGGCAAAGGTCCTGAAAAGATATTTCTCCAAAGAAGACATGCAAACAGGTGTATGAAAAAATCTTAAACAACACTAATCCATCAAATAAATGCAAGTAAAAACCACAATAAGATGTTAACCTAACACCATTAACTATTATCAAAAAAGATAAAACGTAAGTGTTAGCAAAAATCAGAGAAAAGAGAACACTGATATACTATCGGTGGGAATGTAAATTGGTACAGCCATTATAAAAAGAAGTATGGAATTTCTTCAAAACATTAAAACTGAACTACAATGTGAGTCATCAATTCTACTTCTGAGTATATTCAGAGGAAATGAAATCAGTATGTCAAATGATATGTATATTGCAGCATTATCTATAATGGCCCATATATGAAAACAACTTAAGTATCTTTTGATGAATAAAAGAATAAAGAAAATGTGACAAACAAATATTTAAAAATTATATATATATATATATATATATATAATGTAATATTTTCAGCCTTTGAAAAAAAAAAGGAAATCTTGCCATCTGCAACAACATGGATGAACCTGGAGGATGCTGGGTTAAATGGAATAAGCCAGACTCAAAAAAAGAATCATCTCATCTACATGTGGAATCTAAACCAGTCAAACTCATACAAGTAGAGAGTAGAATGGTTGTTGTCAGGGTCTGGAAAGTGAAGAAAATGGACAGATGTTGGTCCAAGGTAACAAAGTTTCAGTTAGGATAAATAAGTTCTGGAAATCTAACTACAGCATGGTGACCATAGTTAATTATAATGCATCGTACCTTGAAATTTGCTAAGACTTAGATCTTAAACATTCTCACCACACATGCACAAAGGTAACTATGTGAATGATCGATATACCAATTAGCTTGATTGTAGTGATAATTTCACTATGTGTATGTATAGCAAAACCTAACACTGTACATCTTAAATATATGCCATTTTTATTCATTAGTTGATACCACAAAGCTGGAAAGAAAAGCCAATCAGCAAAATTTGGAGAAGGACTATTTGTACATTTAATGCAATTGAAGCTGTAAGGTATGGGTATGATTGCTTAGCTCTTTTTAGCTCGTATTTTAAGTAAGCTAGTTACATAAGTTAGTTATACTGTAACACAGACTTTGTAATACAAATTTTAAAATTGAACATGTAAGTACAAAGCAGCATTTCAAATTCAAACTTTACTTCTTTAAAAAAAATTGGCATTCACAAATCAATCATTAAGTAAAAACTAGGTTGGAACTTTTAGAGTAGTCATAGATGACAAAGACCTATATATCATTTATCTCTTTAGTAAAAATTCTTTCATTTAGTTACTATATCAATTAAAATCTAGTAAGGAGACAAAAACACAGGGAAAGATTAATATAAAGAATGATTAATTATAGCAGGGGATTGGAGTAACAAGGAAATGTCTAGTAAGAAATAAAGAGAATGCTAAATAATAAAGGAATTGCAGATTTCATTAAAAATATAATAGTAGGTACAATATATAATAGTTGCAACTTCAGTGGCTGAGGTAGAGCATCCAAAGTAGACTTTCCTCCCTACCTGCTGTCTTCCTCCTCCACGGGCTGATATTCAGACATCATTGCAGAGGGCATGGCCAAGACTTGCTGAATGGCAGAGAAGTTACTGTAGTGATGTGCCGGTGAAACTTGCTGGAAATCTTCCCTTGGGAACTTGCCAGAAATCTGCCCTCAGGGGAGCCAGGGAAAGCCACGCCCAGAGATGTGCCACTCTTTAGGATTTGCTGTGAATCAAATCAGAGATGTGCTAGGGAAAGCTACTGACTGCTAGGTGCTGCTGGTTGCCTTGAACTGCAGAGCTAGGTGCTACCAAAGCCCCAAGTTGAGAATCATACAGCAGGATCAGGAAGAGAGAGTCCCTTTCTCCTCCAGCGTCTCTTAAGGGCACCCTACAGGCAAAACTTAACATCAGCTCAGCTGGCAAAGGAGGCTTACAAGACTGGGAGGTAATAAATTGATTACCACTCTTTATTTATCTTATCAATAAGTATACCTCGTTTTACCTACTGACCTTTTCTAACTAGGTTTGTAAGAACAATTCTGATAGTTTTGTTTTCCTTTCTTAAGAGAATGAAAAAAATTATCAAGTATAAGCTCTTGCATCTTTTTTAAATCTTTGTTCAGTTTCCATTATGAGTAATGACAGAAAGTAGTTTTATCTTTATAATACTTTTCAATCATAGGTAAAGTTTAGTTTAACTACCATTGACAGCTGGAAGACAAATGTAGGTCTCAAGGCTTTCTAAATTCTTCATTTTAATAATAATCAATAATACGTATTTTATAGCACTATATGGGTTTAAAAGTTGAGTTGCCATACTACCATTCTGTTTTTTATTTTCAGTACTGTATTTAATAAATATCAGTTATTCAATAAAACAAAAACCTAACAGTAAGATGGGAAAAGCTATTAACCCCATTATACAAGAGACAAATCTGAAGCAGCCAATCCAAACCATTTCTGCACTCTTCTCACAATAAGCTCTTCCCTTCCACCACCACCCTCACCTTGTTAGGAAACGTTTAAAATGTACGTCATTTTTCTTCTTCTCAGGTAATGAAATCTAAACTCCTTAATTTGGCAAATAAATCTTCACATTCTGGACACTACTGACTTTTCTTTTTCATCCTTTATTTTCTTTGAATGTATCTCACTCAACATTCACTCTTACAACAGAAAGTTGTTCCTCAATAAGCCATGTCTTTTTGACAAATATGTGACTTTGTATGTCGTATTTCATCTTTCAGTTAAAAAAGGCAAGGCTAATAAATGGATAGATTATATCCATCTGGTGGAAGTAGAAAAACCAAATTACTTTATTATTTTTAAATACAGTAAGTTAATACATGTAATATGTTCAGAACACTGCCCAGCATACCATAAGTACTGAATAAATGTTAGTTCCTATTATTTGCCTACCTTCTGTTTTCTCACCTCCAATATTTGTGAAGTAAGCTGCTTCTTCTTTTTTTTTTTTTTTTGAGACAGAGTCTCACTCTGTCGCCCAGGCTTGAGTGCAGTACAGTGGCATGATCTTGACTCACTGTAACATCTGCCTCCCAGGTTCAAGTGATTCTCCTGACTCAGCCTCCCAAGTAGCTGGGATTACAGACACCTGCCGCTAGGCCTGGCTAATTTTGTCTACTTTTAGTAGATACGGGGTTTTACTATGATGGCCAGGCTGGTCTCGAACTCCTGACCTCAGCTTTTATATAGCCACTATAGTTTCCAGTTATCCTAACTCTAGAGTGAATAGAAATGTAAAAATAAATACCGAGCAGTAGAGGGAGAAAAAACACTAAGTTAATTGCATAAATCCCACTTCCAGTTCTCATAACCAGAAGGGTCTCCTAATCTTTGTGATCTCTGCCTTCTTTCCAGTCCTTGTCATTATATCGAAATGTAAAAAGCAAAGAATCTTATTAATTCTGTTGTTGCCTGAATCAATCATTGTGGTCAGATAACATAATGTTAAAATTGGCCAAGATTAAGCTGTAAAATATCCCTGTACCTATTCAAAGTAAAGAAACTGAGTATAGGATGGTAGCCTACTGAAGACAACTCAAAATATCAAAAGAAGGCTGGATGAATGCTAGAGGGAAAAACAAAGGGACATACATCCATAGAAAATTGTTTATTTTAAGGAATTTTATAGTAACAGAATACCCAATATACCTTGACAATTTAGGTACCATGATCATCACTTTCAATCATATTTATATTTTATTTTATGTTCTAATTGTGTTATTTTACAGGAAATACAATAATGGCCCAAAGATTATATATGTAGTCTAAGATCAAATGCTGGGTAATATCAGACCCAGGAGTAGAACCTAGTTATTTTAATTAGGTTATTGCTCTCAAAAAGAATTATTCTCTAGAAAGGTACTTTAACATAACAAGCCAAGAAATGTAACCAAATTAGTAGCATCAGCAAGGAAAACTAATAATTTGCAAATGCTGCATACTAAACAGCAAAGAAGGAGTATTCTGCTGAATGCTGCATCAACCTTTCAAATCTAACCAAAATCAAAAAACATCCTAAAAATGCATTTGTCTAACTTTTCTCTAAACTCATTTGTTTGATATTATATCTTGGCTCCATGTTTCCCATTAGCTAAGTTATTATTTTCAAGTTGTGCAGATTTAGCATAGCTATTTGTGCTGTGCTCTTCAGCACTTCTCAGGAATGTCAATGTTCTTTACTCCCTGATAGCATGCTCTCTATTTTGACATTGATGATAATATTCTATAAATTGTATGAAACCAAACAAGTAATCAAAAATGCAGTAGGTATTACAGATTTACAAGTTCTCATACAACTTTCCTACCAAGAAAGCATTCTAAAATTCAGTAGATTTTATTAATTCACAAGTTCTCATATAGAATTTCTTCACCATGTTCCAGAGTAGGTCTTAATACAGAGGCTAAGATGTTTGTCGCAGGATTCAGATTTGAGTTTGAATCCCAGCTGGAATTTAGGAAAGTGGTGTGACCTATGGCAAGTTAATAAATACCTTGTAACTCATATTACATGTCTTTCAAATTGATATAATATTAATATTGCCAGGCATGGTGGCTCACGCTTGTAATCCCAGCACTTTGGGAGGCTGAGGTGGGTGGATCACCTGAGGTAGGGAGTTCGAGACCAGTCTGACCAACATGGAGAAACCCCAACTCTACTAAAAATATTTTAAAAATTAGCTTGGCATTGTGGTGCATGCCTGTAATCCCAGCTACTCTGGAGGCTGAGGTGGGAGAATCGCTTGAACCTGGGAGGCAGAGATTGCGGTGAGGCAAGATCACACCATTGCATTCCAGCCTGGGCAACAAGAGCAAAACTCCATCTAAAAAACAAAATAATAATATCAAACCTATAATATTAATTTTAATCTTAAAAATATACAAAGTACTTGATACATTACCTTCCCCACAGGATTTACACAATTAATATTGAGATTGTTGATATTGTAGCTATTCATGTTCTGTAGGGTAAGTTAAGGAGCACAGTGAGGCTAGTAATGTCAACATGGTCAGAAAATTAAGTGACAGAATAAAACACAGGGATACCAGCTCTTATTAGTGAGAATGAGAAGGTCAGCATCAAATGAGCCAGATATCAAGACCTGTAAGGTCAGAGAGAACATTTATTATAAGGAATGTCTCAAATATGGATTAATTATAATAGCTAGAAAAATCTCCTTTCAGCAACTCATTCTTCCCTAAACCTCAGCTTCTTCTCATATCTAAAACGGCATTCACAGAGGGAAATTCTTTGGAAGGTACTATTAAAATATTCAAAACAACCTTATAAGTTAAGTTTAATTATTATTCTCCTTTCACAGATGAGGAAACAGAGGCCAGAGAGGTGACACACATTGCCCAAGATCAACCAAAAAAAAAAAAATAGATGTTGGAGCAGGACCATGTAGTTTGGATCCAGAGATCACACTCTTAGCCATTTGCCAACTCTTTCAACTATGCCAGCATGGAAGATACTTTGTAAGGTTTGTCTAAAGATAAAGTATAACACTGCACATAAAATAATAATCACTAAGCCTGTCCCACAGATAAACTTGTGATAAATGTTAACTATTGCCACAAATAAAATGTTGAAATAAAAAGTCCACTGGAATTGGATGGCTTTGCTATGCAAAGAGAACTTAAATGTATTTGTTTTATATGAATAAAAAAATTAAGAGATAAATTCATTATTCAAAGAAAACAAATGTATGCTTAGGTGAGTGAATACCTTAAAAAGCAAAACTTGAGGGGAGAGATCCAAGATGGCCGATTAAAAACAGCTCAGGGTTGTAGCTCCCAGTGACAGCACAGAGAGCGAGTGGACGCCTCACTTTAAGACGAATTTTTGTTGCCCACAGACTGGGAGATTCCCAGCGGAGGAGCCACAAAGGTCGCCAGCGCCACTTTTTTGGCCGGCACGGCTGTTTTGCCGGAGCCCCGGCACGGCGCTTCTCAGCACAGAATATACGGGACGGGGTGCCCTTTGAGTCCGGCTTGGCTGGTCCCAACCCCACAAGGAGAACAGCAATTGGAAGCGCTGAGGACTGAGAGTTTCACAGTAAGCACAGCTGAACCAGGAAGGTCCAGCTGGGCGGGGAAGGGGCGTCCGCCAAAGGAAAACTAAGAAACAGAAAAAACTTCATCACCGGGCGGAGAGATCCAAGATGGCTGATTAAAAACAGCTCAGGATTTTAGCTCCCAGTGAAAGCACAGAGAGCGAGTGGACGCCGCAATTTCAGAAGAATTTCTGTGGAACACAAACTGGGAAATTCCTGACGCGACTCTTTTGCCGGTGCAGCTGCTTTGCCTGTGCCCCGGCTCGGTGCAGTGCTTCTCAGTGCGGAGTATATGCGACTGGGTGCCCCTGAGTCGGGCTCAGCCGGTCCCATCCCCAAAAGGAGAACAGCAATTGGAAGCACTGAGGACTGAGAGTTTCACAGTAAGCACAGCTGAACCTGGGAAAGCCTAGCTCTGTGGGGAAAGAGCGTCCACCGAAAGAAAACTAAGAAACAGAAAAAACATCATCACCAGCAAGCCGGACGTCCACTCAGACCCAATCTGAAAGTCAGCAATTACAAAGACGACAGGTGGATAAATCCACAAAAATGGGAAGAAACCAGTGCAAAAAGGCTGAGAACACCCAAAATCAGAATGCCCCTCCTCCTACAGGGGATC
>CAUYLG010036210.1:0-21098 GCA_963573385.1 Cacajao melanocephalus
GGAGTTTTGACCTGCTCCGTTTCCAACCTGGGCCAGTTCACCCCTCCTTAGGCAACCTGGTGGTCCCCCGCTCCCGGGAGGTCACCATACTGATGCCGAACTTAGTATGGACACCTGATCGGCATAGTGCACTACAGCCCAGAACTCCTGGGCTCAAGCGATCCTCCAGCCTCAGCCTCCCGTGTAGGTGGGACTACAGGCATGCACCACTGCGCCCGGCGGCTTTGCAACTTTTTAAAACTTTTATTTGTATTTTTGAGATGGAGTCTTGCTCTGTCACCCAGGCTGAGGTGCAATGGTGCAATCTCAGCTCACTACAATCTCTGCCTCCTGGGTTCAAGCAATTCTCCTGTCTCAGCCTCCTAAGTAGCTGGGACTACAGGTGCATGCCACCATGCTTGGCTAATTTTTTTTTATTTTTATTTTTTAAGTAGAGATGAGGTTTCACCTTATGGGTCAGATTGGTCTCAAACTATTGATCTCAGGTGATCCACCCTCTTTGGCCTCCCAAAGTGTTAGGATTACAGGTGTGAGCCGCCGTGCCTGGCTGCAACCTTTTTTTTTTCAACCCCAAATCACTATCCGAATGAACAAACAGCACTAAAGACCTTGGCGTGTGGGCACCAGTGGGAACAGTGAAGCTGTGCCGTGGGCAACAGGGCCTGGCCTACGCTGCAGGGAGGCCTCAGCTGCCCTGCCGGACGTCACACGCCACGTGGTGCCCCCGTCCGACCTGTTCACATGTCTGAAGGAAGCAGGTGAGCTGGAGAGGCCTGGAAAGTGTTGGAAGGGATGAAGCCCACTAGGAGAAGTCGTCTCAGGGAACAGCTCAGCTCACAGACACCCTACTCCTAAGTGTCAATTCATGATGAAAATGGAGTTTGGGCCAGGTGCAGTGGCTCAGGCTGCCTGTAATCCCAGCACTTGGGGAGGCTGAGGCGGGCAGATCATCTGAGGTCAGGAGCTCAAGACCAGCCTGGCTAACATCGTGAAACCCCGTTTCTACTAAAAATACAAAAAATTAGCCAGGCGTGGTGGTGCGTGCCTGTAGTCCCGACTATGGGAGTCTGAGGCAGGAGAATCGCTTGATCCCGGGAGGCAGAGGTTGCAGTCAGCTAAGATCGCGCCATTGCACTCCAGCCTGGGCAACAGAGTGAAACTCCGTCTTAAAAAAAGAAAGAAAAAAAAGAAAAGAAAAGGGAATTGGAACTACCGAGGCTGCGCAATAGAGCTGATGTCCGTCTGTGAGAGATGGACAGACATCAGGGATTGCGCTGGGCACGGGGGCTAACGCCTGTCATCCCAGCACTGTCGGACACCCAGGCGCGCAGATCGCTTGGAGTTCCAGACCAGCTTGGGCAACATGATGAGATCCCATCTCTACAAAAAATACCAAAATTAGTCAGGCTGTGGTGGCAGGTGCCAGTAGTCCCAGCTATTCAGGAGGCTGAGGTGGGAGGATTGATTGAGCCCAGGAGGTCGAGGCTGCAGTGAGCAGTGCCTGAACCACTATACTGCAGCTTGGGTGACAGAGTGAGACTGTCTCAAAAAAATGTCAGAATCAGGAGTCACATTTGGGGAGATTGGTTGGGGTTTTGGGTGGGCTGGGAAAAGTTTTGTCCCTGACTGGATAAGATGGAACACAGGTTCTCATCCTGGAAAATCTGCCTTTCCTCTGCTCGGGATGGCTGGAGTCAGATGCAAGGGTGCCTGAGGTGCCCCACTGCCCACCCAGCGCCTGCGTATGCGGGCCCCACACCCTGCGGCTCACAAGCATCCTGAGGGGCCCTCTCGTCCACATTGCAACACAGGTGGAGGACGGGCAAGGTGTTCGGATGAGGGGAGCAGTGGGGCCGGGGCTGGGAATGGGGTGGTGACCCGGCCTCCAGGTGGCAGCTACTGCCAGGACAGCTGTCAGAGTCAAGGCCTTTGAAATGAAGTCTTTGTGCTGGGGAGCTGCAGAGGGGGAGGGCGGGACCAGGAGGGAGGAGGCCCCGGTGGGGAGGGCCCCGCAAGGCCTGCCCAGAGCACCAGGAGCCGGCAGGGGCTGGAGACTGGAGACTGGCCGGCTGGAGTTGCAGTTGCCTGGCAGAGGGGAAACAGGTGGGGGTGTGGCTCTGGGACAGACATCGGGCGGGACCTCCCTAGCCAGGGTGCACGGTCTGGCTGGGGCCTGAGGACGGGCTGCAGCCAGGGGTGGGGTTAAAGGTCTTGTAGGGTGGCCCTGGGGAGCTTCGCTCAGTGCCTGAGCACCAACAGCCCCAGCAGCAGGAGCACGAGTGAGCAGGGGAGGGAGACGGAGATGGAGGAGGACGAGGGAGGCGGGGCTTCGGACACAGCGCCCATGCTGCCCTGGAGACCTCCCGACCACCAGGCCTCAGCCCTGACGTGCCCAGGGTGGCTGGGCCTGGCTGCCCGAGGCCTTCGGCCCCTGCTGCTGCCGGGCCAGCTGCTGGCCGGCCTCCTGCTGCACCTGCTGCTGCCCGCCACGGCCTTCCTGCTGGTGCTCCTGCCCGCAGCCGCCGTCGTCTACCTGGGATTCCTGTGCCACTCGAGGGTGAGCCTGCACCCCAGGGGTGGGGGACTTGCTGGGGTCCTGGGCATCCCTGGGGCTGAAGGCCACTGTGCCCCTTCCAGCATTGCCCCTTGTGCTCGGAGACACGTGTGCCCCTCCCTGGCAGCCCCTTCTCCCAAACCCCCCCACCAGCCACAGCCAGAGAAGGGCTTTTGTTTTTCAGCCAAGGAACAGCTCTGTCCCCTCCCTGAGGCCTCCCAGCCTTGTACCAGGGGCCACCAGGGCCTAGACAGCTGGGTGGGGGTGGGGAGAGGAGGGGGTTCCAGGAAGAGAAGATGAAAATGTTGTCAAACTTCACTAACCCACAGCCCCCAGCCCCTCCCGAAACACACACGGCCCCTCCCAGGCCCTCCTGCCAGCGCTGAGCTTCACCTGCAGAATGGGCTGTGGCCTGCTGTGGGGCAGGGACTTAGGCAGATGGTCCCAGGTCCCTTTCTGCTGTCACGGGGGCTGGCGCCAGCTGGTGCCCGCAGAACTCAGGAGAGCAGAAGCGGGCATGAAGGGCCAGTGGACGCTGTCTCTGAGCCGCCCCTCAAGGGATCCTGCTCGGCCTTTACCCTCTGGGTCCCAGATCTCCCGTCCACCCGTCAGCCCTGCCTGGTCCAACCTCTCCTCGCCCTGCCCCTCCATCGCCCAGGCCCAAATCCTTCATCCCCTCCAGCTCCCCCTCCCTCTCCCCGCCCTGCTCAGCCCCACCCTGGCCCCTCTATCGCCCACTCCTCGCTCTCCCGCCCTGCACCCCACCATCTCCCTTTGCCCGGCCACTTCATCCTTTCCCCCACCGGGCTACCTCTCCCCTCCCCTCCCTCCCGTCCATCACCGCCCCGCCCATTCTAGCCCCTCCCCTCCCCTCCCGGCCACGCCCCTCTCCGCCCATCGACCACCCCAGCCCCTCCCATTCACCGCCCCGCCCCGCCTCCTAGCTCCGCCCCAGCCCGCCCCGCCCCGCCCCTCGTCCACCCCAGCCCCTCCTCCCCTCCCATTCCGTTCCATCGCCCCGCCCCGCCCTCCTAGCTCCGCCCCGCCCCGCCCCCTCTCCGCCCCTCGTCCCCCCCCAGCCCCTCCTCCCCTCCCATTCCGCTCCAGCACCCCGCCCCGCCCCCCACTGACAGCCCGCCCGGCCCCCAGGTCCACCCGGCTCCCGGCCCCCGGTGCCGCGCGCTGTTCTCGGACCGCGGCTCCGCCGCGCTCATCGTGTTCGGGCTCCTCTCGCTGCCGCCGCTGCTGGTGCTCGCCTCGGCCGTCCGCGCCCGCCTGGCCCGGCGCCTCCGCCCGCTGCTGCCTCCGCCCGCTTCGACCCCCGGACCCCGCCGCTCCCCGGGGCGCCCCGACGGGGAGGAGCCACTCTGCGCCTGGGTCTGACCCGGGGCCGCTTCGAAACCCCGGGAGGCCTCCGATCGCGTGGCCCGGCCCGGGAGCCTGAGGGTCGCGGCCGCTCCTGCCTCCCGGCAGGGCCCGAAGGACCCGGCTACGACCCCGGCCTCCCCCGCGCGCAGCCCACCCCCGCCGCGGAGGGGAGGGGAGGAGAAGGCGGGCAGCGCCGAGCCCGGCAGGCGGCTCTCTGGAGAGGCGCAGGCCCCAGGCGCAAGGCCTCCCGCACCTGCCCAGGTCCAGGGCTGTGGGGCTCCCTGGGGAGACCGCCAGGCTCGGCCAAGCCCAGGGTTCCAGCAGGGCTCAGCCCGTGGCCAGGCTCGCGTTCAGACAGGCACCAGCATCATCAGTCCACTCTGGTAGACTCTGTGACTTCGGTGCCCTCACCCGCCCGGTTAGGTGTAAGCCACTTGTCCACATCGTTCATCGGCTCCGGAAATCCCTCAAGCGTGGTCTCCAGTTTCACCAGGAATCCCTTCTCCACACCCTCACCTTTTCCTTTTACCCCTCTCATTGTCTCCTCCGTCTAATCTGCTGATTAACTCATCCATTTTATCTTAAATTATTATGTTAACATATCCAAGCCAGGCACCTTGGCTCAGGCCTGTAATCCTAGCACTTTGGGAGGCTGAGGTGGGCAGATCACTCGAGGTCAGGAGTTTGAGACCAGCCTGGTCAACATGGTGAAACCCCATCTCTGCTAAAAATACAAAAATTAATCACCCAATCCACATCTCTTAAGGAAACTCCTTACATTATATTAAAAAATAAAAATAAAAAAATACAAAATACAAAAATTAGTCAGGCTTGGTGGCATAATCCCTACTCAGGAGGCTGAGGCAGGAGAATCGCTTGAACCCAGGAAGCAGAGGTTGCAGTGAGCTGAAATCGCACCATTGCACTCCAGCCTGGGCCACAAGAGCAAGACTCCGTCTTAAAAAAAAAATTAGCTGGTCATGGTGGTGCATGCCTATAATTCCCGCTACTCAGGAGGCACAAGAATTGTTTGAACCCAGGAGGCAGAGGTTGCAGTGAGCTGAGATGGCGCCACTGCACTCCATCCTGGATGACTGAGCAAGACTCTGTCTCAAAACAAAAAAAAAGGTTAACGTATCTAAAAGTTACAGCTGATAGTTTTAGATTTGTCTGGTCATCTTTTATAGTCTATTGGTACATGCTTACTTTTTTAATTACAGTGTCTGCTTCTTAAACATATTTCACATAGAGTTATTTTACATTCTATGTCAAAGAATTCCAGTTTCCTAGTCTTTCGGGCTCTAAATCTGTGATTGGTTGTTTCTACTGATTCTTCTCAGTACCATGTTGTTTCTCTGAACCTTTGGTAATGTTCAATTGTCAGCCGTTATCTGTGACAATTCTGAGGTCCAACTTGGGGATGCTTCCCTCCAGAGACTATCCCTCTTTTACAGGTGAGACCACTCTGCGCCCCCTCGGTGAGCCTTGAGTCCCCTGGTTTAGCAGCCTCTGTGCAGAGAAGCACATTAATTTCCTGGCTACAGGCTGGCTCTGGGTCCCTGTGTGTGTCTAGGGAATTATCTGCTTGCCCAACCACTTCCCTTCCTCATCCAGGCCTCCGCAGGACTCTGTCTGTTTCTTTACTTAGAGACAGGGTCTTGCTCTGCCGCCCATGCTGAGTGCAGTGGTGAGCTCACAGCTCGCTGTAGCCTTGACCTCCTGGGCTCAAGTGATCCTCCTGCCTCAGCCTCCCAAGTAGCTGTGACTACAGAGTGCATCACCACACCCAGCTAGTTTTAACTTTTTGGAGAGACGGGGTCTCATCGTGTTGCCCAGGCTGGCCTCGAACTCCTGGGTGCAAACAGACCTCTCGCCTCAGCCTTCTGAAGTGTTGGGATTACAGGCGTGAGCCACCCCTCCAGGCCTTATTTATTTTTGCTGTTTAATTTTGGGTGAGCCTTGGAGATACTGACTTTCTTGGAAGCCCAGCAGTCTATTAAAAATGCGTGCTCATAGTAATTTATCCAGAAGTTGGGTGTAGCTGGAAGGCCTTTTAAGGGATCTAGTACATCATATTGCCAGCAGAGCTCAGCCTGTGACCAGCAAGGTCTGGGCTCCGTCTGGGGCCAGGGTCCAGCTCATTCCGTGGCCTTGAGCAGAGCCTGGTGTGTGGCTGGGTCAGGTCCAGCAGAAGCCCCGGGGTTTTCCAGTCTCCATCTGAGTCCAGCTTTGATGCCTTTCCTGGTCAGACAGGAGCCGGGCCAGTGGCCAAGCTGCCAGGATGGCTTCCCCTGGGCAGGGCCGCGGCCACCTTCCTTCCCCTCCTGCCACCAGGGGTTGCAGATGAGAGCTCTCCAGGGAAGCTCCTGGCTGAGGATCCGCCTGGCCCCAGAGCCGTGAAAACAACAGCTGGGCCTGGGGGTGGGGAGGCTGAACGAGAGGCCGGCTCCCTCGGCTGCTGGGTAGGGGCTTCCTTCACAGCTGCCTCGGGCGCCTCTCTCCGAAGGTGTATCCAGCTTCCCAGGCCCATTCCGACACCCCGCACCACCGGGGAGGTTGAAGGCACAAAGCAGCGATGCCCGGCCTCAGCCCCAGCTGCACGACCAGCTCACAAAGGAACACCTGCGAGGGCCTGTGGGTGGTTCACAGAGGGGTGTAGGAATGTGCCCTGGAAAGCAGAGGCCTGGCTGCAGAAGAGAAGGCAGGAAGGGGTGATGGGGCCCCACCCCCAGGACAGAAACAGGCCTGGCCCTGGCAGCCGGCGGGAGGCCGCTGGTTCTTCCTGGCACTGTCCTTGCCTGGCCTCTTTGGTGGGTCCTAAGCGGCTACCTTATCGGCCATGATCTGGGAAGCCAGGAGGGGGCAAGAAATGAGGTGGATATGGGGCCCTCTTCCAAGGCTCTCCTCCTCCAGGCCCAAGGTATACAGACGGCCTTTGCCCAGCCCTTCTAGCTCTGTCTGGGCAGGACCCCACCTAGACCTCACAAATCTCTCTCAACTTTTGCCCAGCATGGTGCCCATGACGGAAACCGCCCCCCAACCTGCTTTAGGGCCCTGGGTCCCCAGGCCCGCCCCTACCCTGAGGGTGCCTCTCTCCCTCTTCCCCCAGAGCCCCTCCCCCCGCCTGAGGGCCAGGAGCGGCCTCCCTCTCCCTGTGTTTCTACTGCAGCTCTCCACTGGCTTGGGGGCCTGAACTCCTTGGCTGGAGGAGCCAGCTGCAGGGTGGCTGTGGGGACCTCTGCCTGGCGTTCCGTCGCAGTGGCTGGGGCCGCTGCCCTGCCCAAGAGGGAGCCCGGCGTGTTCGTGTGTGTACGTTTGTGTGTGTGTGTTTGCGTGTTTATGCGCGTGCGTACGTGTGTGTACATGTTCGTGCGTGCGTGTGCCCACAGCTGTGTGTATCCCATCTGCGTCCCCATCACGCCTCACGCTGGGGCAGGGAGGCAGTAAGGACGTCACCCCACTGGATGCAGTGAGCTTCCCATCTTGCCCCTGTCATTTCCTGATTTGCAGAACATTTCCTGGGAGCACAGTTGTTGGAAGCACGTCCACAGACTGAGCAGCTGGGGCCCCTCCGACGTGGCTCTCTCTGTCCCTCCAGCCTGTGCTGGCCTGCCCCCGCCCCCAGGCCTGTAAGCTGGGCAGGCTTCAGGGCAGGAACTCCCCGGGGTGGGTAGGCTGGTCTGAGGGCTAAGGCCCCTTCTCCCAGCCCCACCCCGGCCGCCTCTGGGGAGTCCCCCGTGGTGTGTGGCCAGAGGTCACTCCCTCCCTGCTGCCTCCTCTCCAGCCCAATCCAGAACCCTGTGAGTTTCAGGTCTGCCCAGGGCTGTGGCCTGAGCCTGTCTCGACCTGTCTGGGCAGGGGGCTGCGTGTGGTCCTCCTCTCCCTTTCAGGGAGGGGTGTCGCAGCAGAGAGGCAAAGTGAGGGGACCCACACCAGGAAGGGGCTCTGCTGTTGGGACAGGAGGCCACATAGGCTGGAAACCCTGGGCCATTCAGGCCCTGCTGCTCCTTCTGTCTGCCTGGAAGACTCTTTCTCCAGTACCCTTTGCGTGCGGGTCACCAGTCACCCCCATTCTCACAGGGGAACAAGTAGACGGCATCTTTCCGCGTGGGCATGGCCCACCCCTCCTAGCCTGGCAGTGCTGGCCCGGTGCCCGCGTGTCCCCAGCGTCGAGGCTAGGGTGCGGCCGTGCCTAGCACACAGATGACGGATGAATGGACAGACGCAGATTGGGGAGGCTCCCGCCCCCTGCCCAGGCTGCTACCCACCAGGTGTCTGCCACCCCAGCTGCCTCTGGCATGGGGGACTGACGGGGAGGTCAGCTCTGGGGCCAGAGGGGCAGGCCTGGGCTCCTGGGAAGTGAAAAGTGACCCCCCCGAGGCCCCCAGGACCTGCCCTCAGGTCCTGGCATGTCCTTGACCCCATTGAGCAGTTGGGTGTAGGAACTAGGTGGGCCCTGCTCTCTTGGCGACCCCTGCTCTGCCCCATTTACGGTTCAGGGGCTCAGGCACACCCCAGAGCCATGGCTCAGGCCTGCACCGGTGCCCCTCACAGCCCCTTCCCGTCTCTGTTCCCGGGTGTGCATGAATACGTTTGTGAGATACACGAAAAACACCAACAAAAGGCGCTGGCTGTGGGACCGGGCGTTCTGCCCTCAGCTTGGGTCAGGGGTGGGGTCAGAGGCCCCAGGAGCTGCCCTTTTCTCTGGGGTCAAACACGACCACAGCCAGCTGGGGACAAAAGGCCCTTCTTCTTCTGCAGAAGCTGGATTGTGCGGAGGAGGGAGCATTCCCAAAGGCGGGTGGGGGCAGGGGCGGTGCCCGGGTGAAAGCAGCATCCCCAGCTTCCCGGAACCCCCTCCACCTGCCTGCAGACAGACCAGCAGGGCCGGCTGGCTCCAGGAAGTGAGGCAGAGGGACTCCCACAGCCCAGGCCAAGGCCGTGGGGGCAGGGCGGCCACAGCCACACCAGGCTGCTCTCCACGCGTGGGGCCCCAGGCCACCAGGATCAGATGAGGGCTGTGCCTGCAGGGGGCAGAGGGCTCGGGGCCAGGACCCACTGTGATCTGGCCTGACCCGCCCTTGCCTCTGCGTGTCTTTCCCCGGGCCCTTCTCCCTGGAGAGTGGAGGCTTCCGGCTGTTATATTTGTACTTCCTCCAGTGTCTGCCTCAAGTCCGGCTCGGGCCCTGACACTGCACCTCTGGCTGACCCCATGCTCCCTGGGACCCTCTGTCTGTCCACGTCTGTCCTCTGGGGTGGAGACAGCAGGTGGGGAGGGGGTCGTGGGAATGAGTACTGAAGGCTGAGTGACATGGCACAGTGGAGCACTGGGCAGAGCTGATGGGGACGGTCTCCCAGCAAGAGGGCCTCCAGGCAGGGCTGGGAGCAGGGCAGGTGGCTGAGCTTGGCCCAGGCTGGGTGGAGGCCAGGCCTCCTGTGCCTTCTCCCGCTGATGGTGAGCTGGAGGGAGGAGTGCGGCAGCTTCCTTGAGGGCCTGAGTCACAGCCAAGAAGACCCGCTCACTTTTTCCAGAAGTGAGGAAAACTTCCCCCTCAGCCCAGCAGGGCAGGCCGAGGTGTGACTGCTGGGCATGGGTGGGGGACCAGTGGGCCCCTGGCTGTGCACAGAGCAGCCATCTACCCAGGGTGGGGGACGGCGGTGGCCAGCTCCCTGCCTGACTACCTGGGTGTGCCTCCACTGGGCCTGCAGCTGGCTCCCGGTCAGACCCCGGGTCCTCCAGCTGCTGCTGCCTTGAGCGTCATCTCCATAGCAGCCCCATGGACTGGGGGCTGGGGGCCTGGCGAGGCCCCTCGGAGTGGCACAGCCCGCACTCTGGGAACCCAAAGTCCCCCCTCCGGGCCCAGGCGGAAGCACCAGGCAGTTTCTGGTCCCTGCCAAGGCCTGAGGTCTGTGGAGCCCCGCCAGCACCTCTACTGCCAAGATCTGCGGCGGGGGGGTGGGGGGCGCCGGCGGGGACACAGCTCTCCCTTGTTCTTGCCGCCAGCTCCTCAGACTCAGCTCCTCAGCCTGCTGCTTCCTTTTTTAGGCAAAGTAGAGCTCTGGCCGGCCGCGCGCCCAGGGGTGTCTCACCTGCCTGAAAGGGAGGAAGGAAGGCCCTGGAGCCCCATCCGCTCTCCTGCGGCATCCTCCAGGAGAGGGTGGGGAGGGAGGGGACATCCTGGCAGACACCCCCCATGTCCCCTGCCCCCAGCTCTGAGCTGAGGAGGCCCTGGGAGAGGACCATGACTACTCTGAGGAAGGAAGGCTTTGCTTCTTGGGAGGGTCCGGGTAGGGTTCTCCTAGGCCTCAGCCCCTGCACAAGGGACACCACCAGCCCAGACCCACCTGAGCCAGGCAAATCTGCCCTGGGGCCCACCGTCCCCCAGGATGCCCTCTGCAGCCAGCCACCTCTAGTCTCACCAAGACCCCGAGACCCAAGAGCTCCTAGCTCACCAGTGGGCCCTTGCAGTCCCGCTAGGGGTGTGTCCTGGGTCCACGGTCTGGGTCCCTTGTTGGGTAGGGCATATGGGTCCCAGGCCCAGGGTGGTCAGACAGGGCCTGAACCAACAGTCTCCACTCCCATGCTTCTTCCTCCAAGAAGCCCAGGTGGGGTGGGAGCCTCGAGTCTCTCAAATTCCTGTCTTCTGTCCCCTTCCAAGGCACTGTGTCCTTCTAAGTTCCACCCCAAGGGCCTTCCAATCCCTGCTGGTCAGTCCCTGGGACACATGTCCCAGTCCCTGAGATACCTACAATCCCCCTCCCCTGGGGTTCTCTTGGACCTGACTGCAAGGACCCCAGCACCCAGAGTCACGGCAGTGGCGGCCATGGGGAGGGCCTAGCTTGGGACCTCCCTGCTCAGCTCCTCTGGCTAGGGGTCGGAGAGGGGTGGAGAGCGCAGGGCCCACAGCCTTGGCCAGGAAGAGGGAGACCGGAGGGTCTGTGCGTGCCCACGCGTGCGTGCCTCGGTCGAATCTCCACTGGTGCTGCGCGTTCCTGCATGTCCCTGCGTGTCGGGATCAGCTCGCGCGCGCTTCCCCGGCGTCTGTGCACGTGGCCCTTTGCTCGCGCAGGAGGGCGTGGGCGTGGCCTCTGCGTGGGTGTGGCCGCTCGGGGCGGGGGCTCCTGGGGGCGGGGCCGGCCTGGTCCGCGCCGCGACGCGCCCTGTGGCCCCGAGCGAGCAAGCTGCGGAGCGCGCCCGGTCCCTCGCGCGCGATGCTCCCCTGGACGGCGCTCGGCCTGGCCCTGAGCTTGCGGCTGGCGCTGGCGCGGAGCGGTGCGGAGCGCGGTGAGTGCGGAGGGCGGGCGGCCGGGCCGGGGCTGGGGCTCCTGGTGCCCGCTCTGCGCCGCTGCCCGCCAAGGGCCGTCGCTGTCCCCGCTCCGGGCGGGCGGGCAGGCGAGGAGGCTGCGGGAGGCGGGCGGGGGGCGCGGGCGGAGCGTCCTGCTCACCTGCGGTGGGCGGCCCAGGTGTTCCGGGCGACACCGCCCGTGAGCGCCGGGACCTAGGGGTCGGCCTGGCCCGCGTCTCTGCGGGATCGCGGGCCTGGACGGGAAGAGGGAGATGATGTCCGTCCAGGGGGGCTCTCCTGCCTCAGTTTCCCTACCCTTGCGAGGACCCTTAGTGAAGGGACGGTAGGGAGGTTGGAGTCGCCCCATGCACTGGGGAAAACCACAAAGCCCAGACTAGAATTGAGGCACGCTGGTGCCCTGGCTCCGTGGGGAGGGGGTTGGGGGGGCATTAGCCCCCACCCCGGGGTGCCGGGAAGAATGGAGAAGCCTGCGAGGGGTTGGTCATGCTTGCAGACTGCTGGTGGGTGTATCTTGCTGTCTGAGTCCAGATGGGTTGGAGGATGGAGGCCAGGGGAGAGGGCACCAACCATCTGTTAGGTGGGGTCTGGGCTCCAGCCTGACCATCCCAGAGTGCTCACGCTCAGCCTCCAGTACCCTCCTCTGCTGCTCAGCGTGCTTCGCCTGGACACTGAGCAGTGGCTGAACTCCAGCCTCAGGCCACTCCTCTGAAAGCCATGCCCAGAGGGAGCAGCCCCCCGCCCAGGCCCATCCTGAGTCCTAGGCCAGGCCCGTTGGCACCACCTGCTTGCAGGGTGTGAGGAATGGGGAGGTGCGGGGGCTTGGAGTGGGGAGTCACTCTCTCACAGACCAGACACCAGCCCAGAGAAAGAGCCCTAGGCCCCATGGCCAGTGTGTAGAGTGAAACCCCCAAAAGCACAGGCCTCTTGCTTGGCTCAGAATTCCTCTTTCCTGCGACCGGGACCTGTGGGTGAGGGCGAGCACTCACTTAAGGAAAGCTGAGGCCCTGGGGGACCCTGCCTTGGTGTGGGTCTGTCTGCGGGGCTCACACCTGAGGCTGGGAATGCCTCCTTTCCCTCAGGTCCCCCAGCATCAGCCCCCGGAGGAGACCTGATGTTCCTGCTGGACAGCTCTGCCAGCGTGTCTCACTATGAGTTCTCCCGGGTTCGGGAGTTTGTGGGGCAGCTGGTGGCTCCACTGCCCCTGGACACCGGGGCCCTGCGTGCCAGCCTGGTACATGTGGGCAGCCAGCCGTACACCGAGTTCTCCTTCGGCCAGCACAGCTCAGGCAAGGCTGCCCAGGATGCGGTGCGTGCCTCGGCCCAGCGCATGGGTGACACCCACACTGGCCTGGCGCTGGCATATGCCAAGGAACAGCTGTTTGCTGAAGCAGCAGGTGCCCGGCCAGGGGTACCCAAGGTGCTGGTGTGGGTGACAGACGGCGGCTCCAGCGACGCTGTGGGGCCCCCCATGCAGGAGCTCAAGGACCTGGGCGTCACTGTGTTCATAGTCAGCACCGGCCGAGGCAACTTCCTGGAGCTGTCGGCGGCTGCCTCGGCCCCTGCCGAGAAGCACCTGCGCTTTGTGGACGTGGATGACCTGCACATCATCCTCCAAGAGCTGAGGGGCTCCATTCTCGGTAAGTGGGAGGAGGCAGGGTCCAGGGGGCCCGAGCTGGGAGCCGCAGGAGGAGAGGCTGGGTTGAGACTTGGGAAAACTTACAAAATTCGGTTTGCCAATGGGGAAAAGAAAAGAACAAAAAAAAAAAAATAAAAGGAAAAAAAAGAGACTTGGGGAAAATCTCTGGTCTGCAGAGCAGCGGCCAGGGCCTCAGGGCTGTGGTGCCTCTGGGGCACAGGGCTGAGCGAGCAGCTTCTCTGTGCACGATCTCCACTGGGTGACCCACGCGCCCTGCTGAGACGGGGGCAGGCTGGAGTCGCCACCTGGAGGCGTAGCTCCTTGCCGACGGGGTCCAGCCCAGACCTGGAGGCCCCATGGAGAAGCTTCCCAGGCTGGGAACTCTGCAAATGGGGAACATGTGCTCCTGCGCATGTCCACCGCATCCGGAGCGGGGAGAGCCAGGAAGGTTAGACACTGCCCTCCAGAGCACAGGGCAGCTCTCCCGGGTGGGGACAGCCACTGAGGGCTTTGAGCTGCTTTGGACTGCAGGCCCACTGTGAGGATTTCCTGAGAAGGCAGACCAGGGAAGGCCTGAGGCAGGAGCTGAGCAGCTCCCATTGGCTTTTTTCTGGACCTCCCTGCCCCAGCCGGGTCCTGAAGGAGGCGAGGCTGGAGAGGAGGAACCTGGTCACTGGCTCAGCCGGCTGTAGCCACTGACATGCCACAAATCGCGGTTCTCACCAAGTCTCCGCTATGCATTAATCATCCAGCCAGTGCCGGAAGGGGTTGGATTGTGGGTTGGGCCCTCCCCAAGGTTTCCCCAGGGACGTCTGACCCCTAGTGGCCCCTCAGGTCACCCAGTGCAGCTGGGCCTGGCACGGACCAGGACGAAAGGGTGCCTTCAGCAGTGGGGCAGGAAAAGCCAGAGGCTACGGTGCAGAGGCGCCAGGCAGCAGGGTGCGGGCTCCTGGAAAAGGGGCCTGGTCTGAGGGTGGGGGACGGGAGGAAAGTGGGCCAGGCACCCAGCACTACAGGAGGAGGATCCTGATGACTGTAACCCAGCGCAGACATTTATGAGCCTCGCCACAGCAGGGTCACTAGGGGTCATGTGGGGCTTGGTGTCCCGGGCCCAGGAGTCTCCCCCTGGTGTATCCCACCCCACACTCTCCTGGGGACCCTGGGCAGGCAGTGCCTCCAGAACCTCAGGGCCTGCAGCTCAGAGAGCCGGGCTGAGCTCTCACCCAGGCCTGGCCCCCCCGGGCTGGGGCTGGCCCTCTGCTCTCAGGCACCGCCGTTGACCCTGCCATTTGTGAGGACCTTTGTCCTGGTCACTGATCTGGCCACTGCACCTCTCCACAGAGCACTGGGTTTGGGGCTGCGGGAAGCAGGGGCGCTTCTGACGGGGTCTGAGAGGGATGCACCCCTTCCTCCATCCTCCCCCAGCCAAGGCACATTCTGAGAATCTGCAGCATTGGCCAAGGGGCCCCACCTTTCCTAGTGGGGCCTTCAATCTCCAGAACTTCCCCATGAGCCAGGGCCGCCCTTCAGGTGTGGAGGAGGAAGTGACCTCTGTCCCCTGACCCCCGGCACCACCCACAGACGCGATGCGGCCGCAGCAGCTCCATGCCACGGAGATCACGTCCAGCGGCTTCCGCCTGGCCTGGCCACCCCTGCTGACCGCAGACTCTGGCTACTACGTGCTGGAGCTGGTGCCCAGTGCCCAGCCGGGGGCCGCGAGACGCCAGCAGCTGCCAGGGAACGCCACGGACTGGACCTGGGCCGGCCTCGACCCGGACACGGACTACGACGCCGCACTGGTGCCGGAGTCCAACGTGCACCTCCTGAGGCCCCAGCACCTGCGAGTGCGCACGCGGCCAGGTGAGGCGGGGCCGAGGGTCGCGGGCCCGGAGTCGGGGGCTGAGCTGGCCCCCACCCAGCCCGCGGCCCTCCCCGCCCCGGAGGAGGCCGGCCCGCAGCGCATCGTCATCTCCCACGCGGGGCCGCGCAGCCTCCGCGTGAGCTGGGCCCCGGCGCTGGGCGCGGCCGCCGCGCTCGGCTACCACGTGCAGTTCGGGCCCCTGGAGGGCGGCGCTGCGCAGCGCGTGGAGGTGCCCGCGGGCCGCAACTGCACCACGCTGCAGGGCCTGGCGCCGGGCACCGCCTACCTGGTGACCGTGACCGCCGCCTTCCGCTCGGGCCGCGAGAGCGCGCTGTCGGCCAAGGCCTGCACGCCCGACGGCCCGCGCCCGCGCCCACGCCCCGTGCCCCGCGCCCCCACGCTGGGGGCCGCGAGCCGTGAGCCGTGAGCCGTGAGCCGGCGTGCCTGCCCCGCCGAGAGGGCCGGCGCCGACCTGAGGAACCCAGTGCGGAGGCGCCCAACGTCGAGGTTTTGCCTGGGAGACGACGGGTGCAGGCCCGGCCTTTCCCCACGCGGACTCCGCGCGACCCCAGCCCTCTCTCTCCCCGCGGCCGCAGGGCTCCCTGCCAGGCGCCTGCCCTCCAGGGCTCGGGCCTCGCCTGGAGGGACCCCGCAGCAGCTCCGGCCCATCCCCGCCCAGAGTCCGGTGTGGTGTGGACCCGTGGGTGGTGCTGAGAACATCAGAGATAGGACTGTCCAAGGAGGAGCCCAGTGAGACTCCCACGTGTGAAGTAGGCCCGGCCCCAGGTGGCAGGGCTGGCCTGGGGGAAGGCAGCTTGGGCCCTGGGTGTTGGTAGACAGTGGAGGGGAATTATGGCAGAAGCTGGCCCAGGTCAGGTCCCCAAGGGCTTCTGGAGAGAAGGAAGGGCAGGTAGCAGCACCGGGAGGCTGACGGTGTGGCCAGCGTGCTCAGCCGGCCCAGAGGGCAGTGCCTGCTGGGGACGGTGGCCCTGCCTTTATTCCCAGGACACTAGCAGCCACTGGGAAGCACAGGAATAGGGCAGAGCGGGGCGTTCACGACCCTGTGGACAGGAGGCGCCCCCCCCACCCCGACTGGAAACCTTCCCTCAGTGGGGGCACTTCGCAGGGCTGCAGCGAGGATGCTGTCCAGGGAGATGAGGTCTCACCATTCGTGGAGGGCCTGGTGTCCTCTTTTGGCTGTGAGGGGTCATACTCGCTGCCCTGGGGCCCGAGGGCGAATCGTCCAGGGCGGGGGTGCCTGTCCAGGTGCAGCCCCACCCCGCCCCGCCCCCAGGACCTCACACAATGCTCACCTCGCCTCTTCCCCACTAACGTCCCAGACTTTACAATCCAGTAAATCAGATGTACACCCAGCCTGCAGTCTCATTAGGGTGCTTTACTCCTCCACAAAAAACACACCGGCCACGGGCAGGACCACTGGGGAAGGTCGCCTGTTGGGGTGTCTGGGGAGAGGAGGTGGAGCCGTCCCCTCCCTGGGCCAGGCCTCCTTGGTCCCCCTGGGCACCTCCTATTCGGAGAGCCTGGGCCCCCCTCCTGTGGGGCTTGGCCTAGGGCAAGTGGCTGGAACGCAGAGGACAGGGGGCGGGGCCCTCTCTGCAGGGACAGTCCCACCGCAGCCTTTACCGCCACCCACAGCCCTGGGCCCAGCCCCACGAGGGCGCCCTCTGCTGGCAAAGCTGCACCTTGCACCGCGTGGCCTCTCCTGCCCCTTTCCCCACGTGGACTCCGCCTGACCCCAGGAACTGCAGCATTGAGGTGGTCTCAGGCCTGGTGGGCGTTGTGCCAGGGGCTGCCTTCGGGACACCTGGCCTTGGCACCATATCCTCAGAACCCAGGTCTGTGCATCCCGTAGCCCCACCAGACACCCAAGTCTGCACTGCCCACTGGCTGGGTGTGGTCACCATTCGTGGAGGGCCAGCTGGGGTCAGGCTCACCACCCAGAGTTTGCCCTCGTGTGTGATGATACCTGAGTCATGGGATGCCCCCCTGCCTGTGTGTGCATTGGGTGTGTTTGGGGGGCTCTGCTGGCTGGACATTGGGGTTCTCCTGAGCTCCCCTCAGCCCCCAAGTCAGGCCACAGAGGCCTGAGTGGGACCCGTGGGCTGTGTGTGTCCCTGCTCACAACTGCCCTGGTGGTCAGCAGGTGGCCAGGGTCGCAGGCCCAGGACTCGGGCCCCACCTCCTCTCGAGGGATAGAATCTCCTGCATGCAGCCCCTGCCCCTACCCTGTTCTCCAGGGCAATGGCAGATCTGAGCCCATGGTTACCCGAGAGGAGGTGCCCCCTTGCACTCTGAGCCCAGACCCAGCTCACAGAGCGCCCTGCGGGCGGCTGCAGAGCACCAGAGGCTCGTTCCTGACAGCCTCAGGGGCTTCTGTTGGCGGCTCAGTCAAACTCACTTGCGAAGCTCCACCTCTGCAATCCGGAGGGCAGAGCCGGCGGGGGAGGGGGCCAGCCACAACCCTGCTCCCTCATACCCGGCTGGCAGACGCTCTGCCTCCTCTCTGCTCCACCTCTGGACACCAAGGCCCAGCACAGCACCTCACGGAGAGAGTGAAAAGGCACTGCCACCTCCATCTCCATGCCAAGGAACACCCCTTCCAGAAGCCCTCGTCTGAGAAGCGCTGCCCCTTATGTAGCCCCAGGCATTTTAAAGTCTTTGAATCTGGGGGGCTGGGTGCGGTGGCTCACGCCTATAATCCCAGCACTTTGGGAGGCTGAGGTGGGAGGATCACCTGCAGTTAGGAGTTCAAGACCAGCTGACCAACATGGAGAAACCCCGTCTCTACTAAAAATACAAAATTAGCCGGGCGTGGTGGCAGGCACCTGTCATCCCAGACACTCGGGTGGCTGAGACAGGAGAATCACTTGAACTCAGGAGGCGGAGGTTGCGGTGAGCCAAGATAGTGCCATTGCTCTCCAGCCTGGGCAACAAAAGTGAAATTCCATCTTAAAAAAAAAACAAAGCAGGAGACACACAGCTAGTGCACTAGAGCTGGAGCTGATCTTCCTAAACTGTCCCCCCTCCGGCAGGAGGCTGTCATGTGAGCTGTGCTTTGGGAACTGGACTTGGTTTATTACGGTCACTATGGAAACGGAGGCAGCAAGCTTCCCTGCGTGGATCCCAGCAGTGTGGGACACCCCACCTCCCAGAAACCTGCACTCAGACCCCAGGTGTGAGAGCCCTGTGCCGGAATTACAGATGTAAGACACCACACCTGGCAAATTTCTTTTTAGGGATGGGGGTGTTGCTGTGTTACCCAGGCTGCTCTCAAACTCCTGACCTCAAATGATTCTCTTGCCCTGGCCTCCCACAGTGCTGGGAGTGCCGACAGGAGCCACGGCACCTGGCCGCCCTGCTTCTTTTGTTTGCCGCTCATGAATCAGTGCACTTTGGGGAGCCCTGGCAGGGGTGACGGGTTTCAGGGAGCCCTATGGAGAGCTGGGAGCCCTGCTTTTGGTAGTGCTGGGGAGGGACCAGCAGCCCAGGTCCCTATGCTGGGCGCTGTGGCTCAGGAGGGCCACGTTGGGAGCTCTTGTGGCTGTGCCAGGGCCTGCCCCCAGTAGGGAAGGAGTCCATGCTGGCTCAGGCTGAGACCAGAACTCGTGGGTCTTTTTGGAAGCTGGAGAGAAAGAACAGGAATGGGACTAGCCCCTCCTTCCTGAAGGCCAGGCCCCCTGGGAAGAACGAGACTGCAGAGTGATGTGGGGGGCTAGCAGCGAGTTCGTGACCACACTTTTCAGGTGTAAGAGGGCACGCTCTGCACAGGCATTGTCCATGGAAGACATGCAGCCGGCCATTGCAGCCTTGGTCCTGGGGAGCCCTGGGGCAGGGTCACTGGGGGCCACAGGCCACACTGGGAGGCCACTGTCCTGGCATACCATGCAGTTCCCTGTCCCCAGAGGTTTGGTCAGATGCAGAGAGCTCAGAAACCCATGCACTGCCTGGATTCTGGGAGTAGAGCGCTTAACCCACTGCCTGGGTAGGGCTACTCTGGGACTCCAGTCCCTGTTCCTGCTGGCTCTGGCTTCCGGAGGCAGCTGGGTCGCTGTCTTGGCTCAAGGTCGGGCTGGAGGCCAGGCTCTCCACCTGCATCTTCAACTGCACGGTCACTCCTCCAGGTCTTCCATGCTGGAGGACTCTCCAAGACAGGAAAACTGCTTTCGGGGCAGGGCCGGGTGCCAGATGGGCGGGGGAATCCCATCGGCAAGGCAGCACAGTGCAGCGGCAAACCTCATACCTGTCAAGTGAATGTAATGCTTCCTTAACTTTGTGCCCATAGGAAGGCTGTGGGGTGCTGGCTTAGGGAGTAAACAGAAGAGCACCCTCGCATTCAGCTCCACCGAGAGCGGACCCCTGGGGCCTGTGCACCTGGAGGGAGCCGCCTCACCTTTCCTCGCTCTCTCCGTCTCTTTTTCCTTTTAGAGAGAGGTTCTTACTCTGAGCCCAGGCTGACGTGCAGTGGTGTGATTATAGCTCACTACAGCTCGACCTCCTAGGCTCAAGTGATCCTCCTGCGTCAGCCTGTCCAGTAGCTGTACCCTACAGGGCCCTAATTAGCCCCAGAGGCCTGCAGCACCATGCCCAGCTAATTTAAAAATGTGTTGTAGGCCAGGCGTGGTGGTTCCTGCCTTGTTATCCCAGAACCTTGGGAGGCCGAGGCAGGCGGACTGCCCGAGCTCAGGAGTTCAGGACCAGCCTGGGCAACACGTGGAAACCATCTCTACTAAAACACAAAAAAAAAATTAGCTGGGCATGGCGGCATGCGCCTGTAGTCTCAGCTACTCAGGAGACTAAGGCAGGAGAATTGCTTGAATCCAGGACGGGGAGGTTGCAGTGAGCAGAGATCACATCACTGCACTCCAGCCTGGGCAACAGAGCGAGACTTTCTCAAAAAAAAAAAAAAAAAATTGTTGTAGAGACTGAGTCTCGCTTTGTTGCCCAGGCTGGTCTCAAACTCCTGGCCTCGAGATCCTCCCGTCTCTACAGGCGTGAGCTACCAAGCTAGGGCCTCAGTTCCTCCTTAAAGGAATTGCCTAACTCTTAAACCAGCAATCAATGCTTTGTTTTTAAAATTAAGCCAACTTAGGACGGGCATGGTGGTTGACGCCTGTAATCCCAGAATTTTGGGAGGCTGAGGCAGGCGAATCACAAGGTCAAAAGATCAAGACCATCCTGGCTAACACGGTGAAACTCCATCTCTACTAAAAATACAAAAAATTAGCCAGGCGTGGTGGCAGGCGCCTGCAATCCCAGCTACTTGGGAGGCTGAGGCAGGAGAATCCCTGGAACCAAGGAGGCAGAGGTTGCAGTGACCCAAGATAACGCTATTGTACTCCAGCCTGGACGACAGGGCAAGACTGCATCTCAAAATAAATAAAATTAAGCCAAGTTGGCCGGGTGTGGTGGCTCACGCCTGTAATCCAAGCACTTTGGAGGCCAAGGCGGGCGGATCACCTGAGGTCAGGAGTTCAAGATAAGCCTGCCCAACATGGCAAAACCCCGTCTTCATAAAAAAAAAAATATTAAGCCAAGTTAAATGAAACTGGCTATTAAAATACAGAGATTCAAATGTGGCACATATACACCATGGAATACTATGCGGCCATAAAAAAAATACAGATTCAGAAAAGACACAAGCTTGCCCAATGCCTGCAGGGAAGGAGGTTGGAGGCTGGCCCGGGGCTGTTTGTGAAGAAACAGGATCTCAGTCTCCTACCCCCCCATTCATTATTATTATTATTTTTGACACAGAGTCTCGCACTGTGGCCTGGGCTGGGGTGCAATGGCACAATCTCAGCTCACTGCAACCTCCGCCTCCCAGACTCAAGCAATTCTCCTGCCTCAGCCTCCCAAGTAGCTGGGATTGCAGGTGCCCAGCACCATGCCCGGCTAATTTTTTGTATTTTTAGTAGAGATGGGATTTCACTATGTTGGCCAGGCTGGTCTCGAACTCCTGACCTCATGATTTGCCCGCCTTGGTCTCCCAAAGTGCTGGGATTACAGACGTGTGCCGCCGCACCCGGCCACCCGTTTCCTCTTCTTTATCCATCCAGGTCCCATCAGGGATGCTTTGCGGCTAGTCCCTGAAAACCTTGATGATGGGGCTGGGTGCAGTGGCTCACACCTGTAATCCCAGCACTTTGGGAGGCTGAGGTGGGTGGAGCACCTTGTGCTATAGCTGGCCTAAAGTTAGAGCCCGAACAGCACCATTTTATAAAAGACAAAGTTGTGTTTTAAAATAAGTTGTAACGGCTGCCCCATTCTCCTCACAATAACTGCTGGCCTTGGCTTCTGTAAATAAAACTGCTAGCCTTTCTCTGCAAAGGCTGCACACCTTCCTTATCAGTA
>CAUYLG010036213.1:0-13803 GCA_963573385.1 Cacajao melanocephalus
TGGTGGGTGTGGCGGGTTTTTTGGGTTCATTTGGGTGGGTGTGGTTGCTGTTACCCGCGATCGCAACTTTTTACTCCCTCCTGGGGGCCATAAAAATACAATTTTTAAAAAAAAAAAAAAAAAAAAAAAAAAAAAAAAAAGGAAGGAAAGAAGGAGGCCGGAAGGAACCAAAAAGAAAGAAAAAAGACACTTGTTGACCAGTCAGCACCGGGCTCACCGCCCTTCCAAACACAGGGGCCCCAGATGCCTCAGCCTTTCCCCAAAGAAGGGAGGAACAGGCCGGACATGGTGGCTGTCACCTGTAATCCCAATGTTTTGGGAGACAGGGGCAGGAGGATCGCTGGAGCCCTATCTTTACACAAAAATGTAAAAATTAGCTGAGTGTGGCGGCGCCCGCCTTGTGGTTCCTGTTACTCAGGAGACTGAGGCAGGAGGATCGCTTGAGCCCCGGGAAGGGGAGGGTGCGGCGAGCCGTGATCGCAGCCGGGGGACAGGGAGAGACCCTGTCTCTGAAAATAAAACTTAAAAAACAAAGGGAGGAGCAGCTCGCCCCACAACTCCCCCACCCACCCGGGGGCAGAAGAGGTCCCCAGAGACTCCAGCGCTCGCGACAGACTCCCGGAAACAGACGGGGCGGCCTCCCGAGCACCAGGACGCTGCTCAGAGAAGCCCACCGGGGGATGGGGGCACCCACCCCGCGGCCGCCACGGCGTTCTAACGCCGCCCGCCAGGAACAATGGCCGGAGCAGAGCCTCGCGGGACTTTCGACCTCGGGATGCGGGCCCTGGGGGACCGGCCCCTCCCCCCGCCACCCCCTGGCTCCCTCTTCCCACTCTCCGCCCTCAACCGCCCTCCTCCCAAAATGGCGACCAACCGCCTCCTTTCCCTCCCGCGGCAAGCCCCGCCCCCTCCTTGGCCCCGCCCCCGGAGGAGCCGTCGAGAGCGCGCGTCTGGGAGGCACGCGCAGGGAACCCGGGCGACGCGCGGCGGGCGCGAGTCCGCCCTAGGAGGCGCCAGGCGGCCCGCGGTCACGTACGCGCGCCCGCGCCGCGCGTGAGCGAGGAGCTCCGGGGCTGGGCCGGGCTGCGCGTGCGCGCCGGGCAGGCGGCGCGGGGAAGGCAGGAGGCCGCTGGGAGCCCCGCGAGGCGCGAGGCGCGAGGCCCGGCGCGCGAGCCCCCGGGGCGGGTAAAACCCGGTTCCTGCTGCCCCTGCCCCTCCCTTTCCTCCCTATCCCCCATTCCCAGTCTTTCCTCTTTTTTCAACCCCTCCCCCTTTTTTTACAATCTCATTCGTTTCTTGATTTCTTTTTTTAGGGGGCCCCATCTCCCTTTCGAGGGACGCAACAGGCGCGGCGGGCGCCCCTCACCCCGCGTCACGCACGCACTCTGCACCCCAACAGCTCCGGGCCCCGCTGCACCCCGCAGTCCCTTCCCCCTTGGAGAAGACCTTCCTCAGAAGCCCCTGGCCCGCTGCACCCCCTTTTCCTTCCCACTCCGTCCCCCCAGGCCTCAACTGCCCCCTCGCAGCCCCGCCCAGCTCGCGCCGCGGGCCCTACCCGACCTCCGCACCTTCTGCATCTCGGCCTTGCATTCGCTGGCCCCTTCCAGGCCCCTTACGCTCCAAATCCCGCTTCCTCCTCCATAGTCCCATTTTGGGGCACCTAGATTTGTTTCTTTTTAGGATCTTCCAGCAAAACTCCAAATCTCTCCTCTGTTCCTTGACATGCCCCTCCCCCTCCTTTAAGAAACTTCCTTCAGCACAAAAAAAGTTAAAAAAATTAATCCAGTTTTTTTTTTAATCCATTCGGGATCACTTTCCAGCAAACGTTTTTTTCGTCACACCTAGCGTCCCCCTTTTTGGAATATGTTTCCATTTAGAACAAACCAACTGATTCCTTCTAGTTTCTCTCTTGTCTAATATTTATTTTTCCAGTCCTACTCCCCTTCCCCCAACTTTCCAGCAACTACCCTTCTTTTATCACCATTTCTGCCCTAATTAAGCTTCCCCCAGAAAAACTCTCTAGGTCTCTTCCCAGGGGGAAAAATAAGGAAAGAAGGAACAATTATTTCCTCTTACCAAAAAAACCTTTTCTACCCACTTAGCTCTCCACTGTCTGTCTTCTTCCAAAAATTGTTGCTCTCCCCCAATTTCACATCTGTGTTCTTGTTTCTTTTGGGACCTAAGTCCTGACTCCTCTTCCTTTCCAGCACCTGCTTTCAGGGCAAAGGAAATTGGGTCCTGTATGTACTACCCAGCGTTCCGGGAGGACATATCCAATGGTCTGATTGTCACCCGAACCCCCTCCCTGTGAGGCCTAAACTGGGTCTTCCTGTTTCCTGGAGATTCACTCACTTGCTCTTCTGGTGAGTTTCCGTCCTTTGCACATAACCAAAGAAACCTGCTTTGTTGGATAGATCTTGTTCTTTCTTTAGAGGGTTTCTAAGCAATCCCAAAGTCTGTACTAATGGCGAGACCATACAAGTTGCTGCTTTGGGGAAGTCAGGTAGGGAAAAGGGCTATTTATTGTGCATGTTGACCTGTTAGGAGGAGTGCAGACATAGATGTGTGTTTTGTTTCTTTCTTTCTCTCCTTCCTTCCTTCCTTTTCCTTCCTTCCTTCCTTCCTGCCTGCCTGCCTGCCTTCCTTCCTGCCTTCTTCCTTCCCTTTTTGCTTTGACGGAGTTTTCGCTCTTGTTGCCCAGGCTGGAGTGCAATGGCACAGTCTTGGCTCACTGCAACCTCCATCTCCCGGGTTCAAGTGGTTCTTCTGCTTCAGCCTCCTGAGTAGCTGGGATTACAGGCATGCAACACCATGCCTGGCTAATTTTGTGGTTTTAGTAGAGATGGGGTTTCTCCATGTTGGTCAGGCTGGTCTCAAACTCCCGACCTCAGGCCCACCTTGGCCTCCCAAAGTGCTGGGATTGCAGACATGAGCCACTACACCCAGCTTGATGTGTGTTTCTTTATTGATGTTTATTGCAAAAAAACGTTCCTCCTTCCCTAGCTCAGTGTAGCAACTCAGATAGTTACAGGTCAAGGGAAGAAGTAAGAATTGTGGTGAACCAAAGATTGTATGTCCCATCTAAGTGTTGCCCGCCAGTGGAAATGCCAGGCCAGTGTTGCCAGTACTTGTAATTCCTTTGAGAAGAGGCCAGAAAACTATCCATAGGTGAAACCTTCTGATTTTTAAATACTAGCAACACATTTGATAATTTAAGACAGAGTGAGACCCTATATCAAGAAAAGAGGAGCGGAGAGGGGAGAGGAGGGGAGGTCAGGGGAGAGGGAGGAGAGGAGAGGAGAAGGTTCTCGCCTCTAATCCCAGCATTTTCCCAGGCCTAGGTAGGAAGATTGCTTGAGTCCAGGAGTTCAAGACCAGCCTGGGCTACAAAGTGAGACACACCCCCCCCAATCTCTACAAAAAAATAAAAAGTCAGCCAGATGTGGTGGTGCATACCTGTGGTCCCAGATACTCGAGAGGCTGAAGCAAAAGGATTGCTTGATGTTGGGAGGTTGAGGCTGCAGTGAGCCATGATCACACCATTGCACTCCGGCCTGAGTGACAGAGCGAGACTCTGACTCGGGGGGGATAAAAAAAATATATATGTATACACACACACACATATATACATTTATATATATATATGTTAACATGTATATTTGGAGTAGAATAAGGAAACTGTAGGCCAGGCACAGTGACTTGCACCTGTAATACCAGCACTTTGGGAGGCTGAGGCGGGTGGATTGCTTGAAGGCAGGAGTTTGAGGCCAGCCTGGCCAACATGGCGAATCCCCGTCTCTACTAAAAATAAAAAAATTAGCCATGCATGGTGGTGCATGCCTGTAAGCTCAGCTACACAGGTGGCTGAGCTGGGAGAATCGCTTGAACCTGAGAGGCAGAAGTTCAGCGAACCGAGATCATGCCACTCCACTCCAGCCTGGGCAACAGAGTGAGACCCTGTCTCAAAAAATAAAATAAAATAAAATTGTATAGCTAGGGTGAAAGCTGCAAGTCTCTCCTCTCAACTCCCAGGCACCTGCTATTACTCAGATTTGATGACCCTCTCCCTGGTGACATGGATGCAGAGAGAGAAGGGAGAAGGTGGTGCTGAGGAGGTGGGGGGAATGGCAGCAAAACAGTGGTTGGAGCTTTTCAAAGAGAAAAAGAGGTGGCACAATGAAACTCTGTCACTCATGAATGAAAAGGATGCTAAGAGCCTTCTGTGATCAAAGTTCTGTACTAGGCAAGATACTGTGAGTGGTTTAGACACCTAAGGCAGAGTCCCAGCCATCCTAGAGCTCAGAGTCTGGGGAAAATAGAACTTTAAAGGTAATTAACTTCCTAGATCATTTAGAATGCATGTTAAGTGGATTGTTACACAAATGCTTGTCAGGGTTCAGAGGAGGGAGAAATCATCTCAGACTTTGTTACGTTGGGAGTGTTCTTTATAGCGGAGGTGACATTTAAGCCTGAGTTTGGAGGGTCATAAACTCAGATGCCTCCAGAGGCCTGGCAGGGCATAGAAATCAGTGAGAGTGTGAGAGAATAGGGAGTGGTGGGGTCTGTGGCAAACTGGAGAGTTGCATGCCCTGTCTAAAAGCTGCAGCTTCTCAGCTCCAGCCAATTGTTGCCTTGCAGGAATGTGGACTCAGCATTGACAGATCTTCTGATTTTTTTCTTTCAGATTTTTAAACAGAAGTTGGAAAGCCTAACTTGAATGAGAAATCTCTAGATTTACAGTGTCTGATGTGATAGCCATTAGTCACTTGTACCTGTTTAAATTTAACTGGCCAGGCGCGGTGACTCACACCTGTAATCCCAGCACTTTGGGAAGCCAAAGCAAGCGAATCATTTGAGGTAAGGAGTTAGGGCGGATCATCTGAGGTAAGTTCCAGACTAGCCTGGCCAACATGGTGAAACCCCGTCTTTATTAAAAATACAAAAATTACCTGGGCGTGGTGGTGGGCGCCTGTAATCCCAGCTACTCAGGAAGCTGAGGCAGGAGAATCACTTGAGCCTGGGTGGCGGAGGTTGCAGTGAGCTGAGATCGAACCACTACACTCCAACAAGGATGACAGAGCGAGACTCCGTCTCAAAGTAAATAAATAAATAAATTTAAATTGAACTAAACTTAAATAAAATAAAGAGTTTAGCTCCTCAGGGGTGTTAGCTGCATTTCTGTGTTCAGCTGCTGTGGGTGACTAGAGACTGCAGTATTGTGCAGTGCGGGCTTAGTAGCACAGGAAGTGCTTCTGGATAGTGATGGTATGCTGCTCTATCCATCTATTTTTCTATTATTTAATTTAATTTAATTAATTTATTTATTTATTCATTTTTGAGATGGAGTCTGGCTCTGTTGCCGAGACTGGAGTGCAGTGGCGTGATCTCGGCTCACTTCAACCCCCCCACTCCCGGGTTCAAGCAATTCTTCTGCCTCAGCCACCCGAGTAGCTGGGACTACAGGCATGTGCCACCATGCCCAGCTAATTTTTACAGTTTTGGTAGAGACGAGGTTTCACTATATTGGTCAGCCTGGTCTTGAACTCCTGACCTCAGGTGATCCACCCATCTTGGCCTCCCAAAGTGGTGGGATTACAGGCGTGAGCCACCGCACCCAGCCCCATCTATTTTTCAACTGGATAACTCATTGAAACATATTTAAATATCTTGCAGACTAAATAAAATACATTTGTAAACCAGATGGGCATTCAGATTGTTCCCTCCCCTCCAAACAACACCACAGTAAATATTTATCTATTGTGGACTTACTTCTATAGTCTAGAACCTTCTGGTAGGTTACTTTCCCAAAAGGTTGTAGCATTGTAGCATTTCATAGGAGAATCCTTTGATTCCCCCGACCCCCACCAGTCATGGAATGAAGGCCCTTTTTTTTTTTTTCCAGATGGAGTCTCACTCTGTCACCCAGGCTGGAGTGCAGTGGCACAATCTCGGCTCACTGCAACCTCCGCATCCTGGGTTCAAGTGATTCTTGGACCTCAGCCTCCCAAGTCGCTGGGATTATAAGTACCCACCATCCCACCTGGCTAATTTTTTGTATTTTTAATAGAAATGGGGTTTCACCATGTTGGCCAGTCTGGTCTTGAACTCCTGACCTCAAGTGATCTGCCCACCTTAGCTTGCCAAAGTGCTAGGATTACAGATGCGAGCCACCATGCTGGGCTAATGGCCTTTTTTTAAAAGAAGAAAAATTAAAATTGTTTCGGATCCTCAATGTTGACTTAAATGGTTTTAAAACTATTAAACAAGGCATCAATGATGACAGAACAAGGTATAAGTTCCTAAAGCGTACGGCTCCTGTGCAGCTATAAAGCCAAAATCAGTTTGCAAATTAAATACAAACAAAGCAACCAAACGAGTATAATTTGAATTGCAAACATTAATTTAATGAGAGGGATGTCGTTTCCTGTAACTTAACTGCTCCTTGAAACAATTACTTTGCTCACTACCACCTTGGGCCCTTTTGGGTTTAGCAGGCCCTGTGAGGTCTCAATTCTCCCATCCCTTGTCTCAGTTTGAACTGCAGCAAAACCTCCGTTTGTACGGTGATGCCAGCTGGCCTCTAGTAGAGCCCAAAGGCATTATTATAAGTGAAATCCCCCTCCATCCTCTCCTCGTTAGCCTGAAGCAATTAAAGTAGTCCTTTTTGGCACGAGTGCAATGGTAAACACACTCAGGCATTGAAACCACATGGTAGTACTCAGTTGCAAGGGAGTCCTCTAATGATCCAGATGTACTGGGTTTTTCTTTTCTTTTTTCTTTTTTTAAATTTTTTGTTTCCAGAGATTTTTGGGGAATAGGTGGTATTCAGTTACATGAGTAAGTTCTTTAGTGGTGATTCGTGAGATTTTGGTGCACCCATCACCCGAGCAGTACACACTGAACCCAATTTGTAGTGTTTTATCCCTCACCCCCTCCCACCCTTTCCCCCAAGTCCCCAAAGTCCATTATAGCATTCTTATGGCTTTGCATCGTCATAGCTTAGCTCGCACTTACAAGTGAGAACATAAGATGATTGGTTTTTCCATTCCTGAGTTACTTCACATAGAATAATAGTCTCCAGTTCAATCCAGGTTGCTGTGAGTGCCATTATTTTGTTCCTTTTTATGGCTGAGTAGTATTCCATCGTATATATTTCTTTATCTATTTGTCGATTGATTGATTGGTGGGTGGGCATTTGGGCTGGTTCCATATTTTTGCAATTGCAAATTGTGCTGCTTTAAACATGTATGTACAATTATCTTTTCTGAATAACAACTTCTTTTCCTCTGGGTAGACATCCAGTGGTGGGATTGCTGGATCAAATGGTAGTTCCACTTTTCGTGCTTGAAGGACGTTCCACACTGTTTCCCACAGTGGTTGTACTAGTTTACATTCCCACCAGCAGTGTAGAAAGCTTTCCTGTTCACCGCATCCATGCCAACATCTATTACTTTTTGACTTTTTTATGCTGGCTCTTCTTTTTTTTTTTTTTTTTCGGAAACAGAATCTCATTCTGTCGCCCAGGCTGGAGTGCCATGACGCGACCTCGGCTCACTGCAACCTCTGCCTCCCGGGTTCAGGCAATTCTCCTGCCTCAGCCTCCGGAGTAGCTGGGACTACAGGCACCTGCCACCACGCCTAGCTAACTTTTTGTATTTTTAGAGGAGATAGGGTTTCACCATGTTGGCCAGGATGGTCTCGATCTCCTGACCTTGTGGTACGCTTGCCTCAGCCTCCCAAGGTGCTGAGATTACAGGCGTGAGCCACCATGCCTGACTGATTATGGCCATTCTTGCAGGAGTAAGGTGGTATCTTACTGTGGTTTTCGTTTGTATTTCCCTGATTATTAGTGATGTTGAGCAATTTTTTTTTTTGAAATGGAGTCTTGCACTGTCCCCAAGGCTGTAGTGCAGTGGTGTGATCTCGGCTCACTGCAATCTCTGCCTCCTGGGTTCAAGCAGTTTTCCTGCCTCAGCCGCCTGAGTAGCTGGGATTACAGGCGCGCATCACCACACTCAGCTAAGTTTTTTGCATTTTTAGTAGAGATGGGGTTTCATCATGTTGGCCGGGATGTTCTTCATCTCCTGATCTCGTGATCCGCCCACCTCTGCCTCCCAGATTGCTGGGATTACAGGCTTGAGCCACCGCACCTGGCTGATGTTGACCATTTAAATGAACACATAAAATGATAAAATTCTTGGAAAGAGTATTTGGGTCCTTGGGAATGTCTGCCGGGTTGCAGGGGACCATAAACTCTGCCTCACGGGGACTAGCAGGGAGTTTTCTACCTAGGAGGTGCTAAAACTCTTGTTGAATTGAATTTATTTGTTGACAGAACAAGAGCAAGTTCAGTATCAGCAGAGAGGGTTTTGCTTTACTGCCTGGAGAAGGATGTCAATATCAAAGCATGGCCTTTGGACTTTTGGCATGCCTAAGGTTGTAACCTGACCAGTTTGTTCTATGGACTGTGGGAGTATATTGGAAACCAGGTGATTTGGCCTTGCAGAATCCAGAGACGCTCTTCCCTCCTCCCCAGCACCTTATGTGTTTTGTAGTTTAATTGGAGCAGTGCAGTATACAGTTTAGTTTATAGGGAACCAGTACTCTGTAGTGGGCAAGACCATTAGTGCTAATGTCAAAATATCTGGCTTTAAGATCTGGCTGTTAGGTTTTGACTTTGGATAAATTAGTCTCTCTTTCTTTATCTGAAAAGAGAAGTAATACTAGAATCTAGGTTTTTGTGAGAAATAACTTAATGCATATAAAGCACTTGGTATGATACCTGATGTGGAGAAAGTACTTAATAAATACGATTTTTAGGCTGGGTGCGGTGGCTCACGCCTGTAATCCCAGCACTTTGGGAGGCCAAGGTGGGTGGATCACCTGAGGTCAGGAATTCGAGACCAGCCTGACCAACATGATGAAACCCTGTCTCTACTAAAAATACAAAATTAGCCAGGTGTGGTGGCGGGCACCTGTAATCCCAGCTACTCGGCGGAGGCTGAAACAGGAGAATGGCTTGAACCGGGGAGGCAGAGGTTGCAGTGAGCCGAGATCATGCCACTGCACTCCAGCCTGGGGGACAGAGCGAGACTCTGTCTCAAAAAAATATATATATATGTGTATATATATATATATATATATGATTTTTATTCACTTGTTTTTCTTATGGGGAGATGCAGGAAGAGATGGGTTTTTCTCCCCATTGAGTACTGAAAACGGTTTATAGCAGCACTGTAGCAGAAACTGTGGAATTGCTGGAATTGGAATCTGGCTTACAGATCCACACTGTTCTCTCTGATTTTTTGGAAACCCCAAAAACTCTTGAGAATCCGGAGGCATCTCAAATCTCCTCTGGTGGCCACACCTGGCCCTACATGTTGCTTTTCACAGCCTTTATTTCATGTGCGCTGAGTGGACAGAGGTGATGATGCAGAAATCATGAATTGGTTAGCAGGCACTGCCCCGAATCCCACTGAAGATTACTTAAAATACAGTGTATGCATTGATGTACCCTTCTAAAACCCCCGCAAATTCTGAAACTGAGTTGGGTCCCAGAGTTGTCATATGGGCTTACGGGCCTGTATCTGACTGTAACTTTGTGCTGCCTCAGTAGGCTGCATACACGCAGACAGGCAGATAGACACATAACATGCAATGTAGACATCGCAGGTGCAGCGGTTCTCATACGTATGTACATGAAAGGTTCTTAGAAAGCAGAAAAAGGTGGCCTAGAAATCTAGGCCCAAACTCCCATTATTCCAATATGCACTACTAGATTGGTTATCAGTGAGTCATGAAGCATTTCTTTTTTTTTTTTTTTTTTTTAAAGGAATCTCACTCTGCTGCTCAGGCTGGAGTGCAGTGGCACGATCTCAGCTCACTGCAACCTCCACCCCCTGGGTTCAATCGATTCTCCTGCGTCAGCCTCCAAGTAGCTGGGATTACAGGTGACTGCCATCTCGCCCGGCTAATTTTGTATTTTAGTAGAGACCGGGTTTCACCATGTTGGTCAAGATGGTCTTGAACTCCTGACCTCAGGAGCCTCCAACTCTTGGGCTCAAGCGATTCACCCACCCAGTCTAGAGTGTAGTGGCGCAATCTCAACTCACTGCATTCTTAGCCTCCCGTGTTCAAGTGATTCTCCTGCCTCAGCCTCCTAAGTAGCTGGGATTATAGGTACCCACCACCATATCCAGCTAATTTTTGTATTTTTAGTAGAGACTGGGTTTTACCATGTTTGCCAAGCTGGTCTTGAACTCCTGACCTCAAGTGATCCACCCCCCTGGACCTCCCAAAATGCAGGGATTACAGGCGTGAGCCACTGCGCCTGGCCTGTTTTTGGTTTTTTTTGGAGACACGGTCTCACTCTGTCACCCAGACTGGAGTGCAGTGGCGCAATCTCGGATCACTGCTGCCTCTGCTTCCTGGGTTCAAGTGATTCTCCTGCCTCAGCCTCTCAAGTAGCTGGGATTGCAGGTGCCCACTACCACATCCAGCTAAGTTTTTGTATTTTTAGTGGAGATGGGGTTTTGCCATGTTGTCCAGGCTGTTCTTGAACTCTTGACCTCAGGTGATCTTCCCGCCTCGGCCTCCCAAAGTGCTGAGATTACAGGTGTGAGCCACCACGCCCCTCCGGTAAACTGGACATTTTGCATAGTACAGTCTGGTAACTCTGGAAATGGGATTCTTCCCTTCTTCCCTGCCCTCAGGCTTGGGTGTTGCTGCTGATTGTGGGTTGTAACTGTTTGTTTAGTGGCTTTTCTGAGTTATTTTTGTAAACACTGTGTTCTTTGTGGGATGTGGTCAGTAGACTGTTCTGTCAGTTTAGTGGTCAGCTAGTGACTTAGCAGAGATCTTCTTAAACTCCTGGAGAAAAAACAAAAAGCAAACAATCAAACAAAACCCAGAGAACAAAAAATTCCCAGTAGTTGCAGCTAGGCACTCCTTCCACACTCAGGCAGGCCTTAACAGCTCTACCTTCGCTTTCACTCTCTCCCTGCTCAGAGCGAAGGTCAGCCAGAGGTGAGAGCTTGGAAGCCTCCTCCGGTCTGTCCGAGCATGTGCCCACCCTGAGATGCTGCCTGAATTCCCGGGATTATGTAGAAGCTCTTTTTTTTTATTTGTTTGGGTTTAATTATTTTTTATTTTTTTATTTTCTGGTTTTAAGAATTAATTAATCATTTTGAGACGGGGCCTCACTCTGTTTCCCAGGCTGGAGTGCAGTGGCGCAATCGTAGCTCACTGCAGCCTCCAACTCTTGGGCTCAAGCAATCCACCCACCTCAGTCTCCCAAGTAGCTGAAACCACAAGCGCATGCCACCATGCCTGGCTAATTTTAAAAAGAATTTTTTTCGTAGAGACAGGGTCTGACTTTGTTACCCAGGCTGGTGTCAAACTCCTGGGCCAAAGTGTGTTGGGATTACAGGCGTGAGCCACCACACCCAGCCAGAGCTCACTCTCTGTCTTGTATAGTTCTGTAGGTTTTGACTACGGTATAATGTCTTGTATATACCATTAGATTATCATGCAAAATAGTTTCACTCCTCACCCCCCAAGCCCACAACTGCTGATCTTTCTACTGTCTCTATAGTTTTGCCTTTTCTAGAATGTTACGTAGTTGGAATTTCACAGTATGTGGTCATTTTTTCTTTCTTTTCTTTTTTGTTTTTAGTATGTAGTCTTTTCATACTGGCTTCTTTCACTTAGCAGTATGCATTTAAGCTTCCTCCAGCCGGGCACGGTGGCTCACAGCCAGGCACGGTGGCTCACGCCTATAATCCCAGCACTTTCAGAGGCCGAGGCAGGTGGATCACCTGAGGTGAGGAGACAGGATCAGCCTGACCAACATGGTAAAACCCCGTCTCTACTAAAAAAAATACAAAAATTAGCCGGGCATGGTAGCATGCGCCTGTAATCCCAGCTACTCAGGAGGCAGAGGCAAGAGAATCACTTGAATCTGAGAGGCGGAGGTTGTGCCACTGCACTCCAGCCTGGGTGACAGAGCGAGACTCCGTCTGAAAAAAAAAAAAAAGGTTCCTCCATGTCATTTTGTGGCTTGATAGCTTATTGCTTTCTGTTGCTGAAGAACATTCCATTGTCTGGATGTTCCACAGTTTGTTGATCCATTGACCTATTGAGGGATGTCTTGATTGCTTCCAGTTTTGGGCAGTTATGAGCAAAGCTGCTAGAAACATGTGTGCAGGCTTTTGTGTGGACTGAAGTTTTCAGCTCAGTTGGGTGGATGCCTAGGAGTGTAGTTGCTGGATCACATAAGATTATACACATATATATATAAAACAGTCATCATATAGATGCAGAAAAAATATATTTGGATTTATAAGAAATTGCCAGTGTGGACTTTTTTTTTTTTGAAACGGAGTTTTGTTCTTGATGCCCAGTCTGGAGTACAGTGGCGCGATCTCGGCTCACTGCAACCGCCACCTCCCAGATTCAAGTGATTCTCCTGCTTCGGCTTCCCGAATAGCTGGGATTACGGGCACCTGCCACCATGCCCAGCTAGTTTTTGTGTTTTTAGTAGAGACAGGGTTTCACCATGTTAGCCAGGTTGGTCTTGAACTCCTGACGTCAGGTGATCCACCTGCATCATCCTCCCAAAGTGCCGGCACAACTGGCATGAGCCACCATGCCTGGCTCATTTTTCAAAGCCTTTATTTTCCAAAGTATGCGACTTCCCAACTTTTGCTCCCTGGCTTTTGGCAAGTCAGTTGTTTGCCCCAGTCAATATCCTTTGTGCAAGGCTGCAGTGTCTAGTTCATTTGACTTTAATGGTTGCAACAAACACCCTGCCTGTAGCCACCCTGCACCCTAGAGAGCTCCCAGTTAGGCACAAAAACGGCAAGACCTTTGCACTGGACTTTCAGGGAGCCACTGACAGATCAGACAGACAGACAACCACTGTTCTTTGAAAACAGATCCTTTCTGTTCCCTCCAGCACCAGGAACCCACACCAGAAACATGGGCTGCTGCCTTCAAGACCACTGCTGAACCAGCGAGTAGGGATGGGACAGGGGTAAGTTAAATATGCCACAAAGCTCTGCCACTGGGTTTCACTCACCTTTTTTTTTTTTTTTTTTTTTTTTAGATGGAGTCGTGCTCTGTCGCCCAGGCTAGAGTGCAGTGGCACAATCTCGGTTCACTACAACCTCTACCTCCTAGGTTTGAGCGATTCTCCTGCTTCAGCGTCCCAAGTAGCTGGGACTACAGGCGTGAGCTACCACGCCCAGCTAATTTTTATATTTTTAGTAGAGACGGGGTTTTACTGTGTTGGCCAGGCTGGTCTCGAACTCCTGGCCTCAGGTGGTCCGCTGACCTTGGCCTCCCAAAGTGCTGGGATTACAGGCATGAGCCACTGGGCCTAGCCTTTTTTTTTTCTTTTTTTTTTTTTTCACATCAGTCATCTTTTTCTTAGGATTTCTTTGGTTGCTATAAACCTTTGACTGCTTTCCAGAGTTTTGATAAAGTTGATTTTTTTTTTTTGGTGTTTCTATGGCAAGATATATGGGGAGTTTTAAAATTACGAATTCAGTCTTCTTTCTTTTTGACATGGAGTCTCACTCTGTTACCCAGGCTGGAGTGCAGTGGCATGATCTCGGCTCACTGCAACCTCCGCCTCCCCGGCTCAAGTGCTTCTCGTGCCTTAGCCTCCCGAGCAGCTGAGATTACAGGCGCCCACCATCACACCCAGCTAATTTTTTGTAGTTTTAGTAGAGATGGGGTTTCACCATGTTGGCCAGGCTGGTCTCAAACTCCAGACCTCTAGTTATCTGCCTGCCTTGGCCT